>JAIUZE010019011.1:0-17175 GCA_022085475.1 Heliosperma pusillum
TATCAGCATTTTTGCTTCACGAACGCACGTTTGTGTACCCTAGTATAAATAACTTGACCTTAATAAAATAATAAACTTGTGAGATAGAATGGTAGGATGGGTAGATTAGGATTTATGTTGTAGTCTAATTGTTTATGCTAATTGTTAGGAGTAACTTAATTTGTTTTGGTTCTTATGAAGATGGTTGGACCTTGTGTAGAAGAGATCGTTGTTAGTACCAACTAGGTCCCTCCTCATAGAGAAGACAATTGCCAAGGAGGCTATGCTTGGGTGGCTAGCCAAATTGCTAGGAGCAATATTACGCCTTATGGTGGAATATGTGTTACCTAGAAGGAGTATCCTCTACCGATGATTTGAAGATTTACAAGCCTAATTGAAGTGAAATCCTTCTTCATCGATGAATTCTCTCGTCCTTATTGTACTATGCTCTCTTCCTTCTATCTAGGTGCTTCTTTCTCTTCCAACCTATTTGCCTCTTGAAAATTTCTCTTGATAGTTCCTCCATCTTACCATTGGTATCTTTACCTCCCTCTTGTAACATTTTTTATGGATGTCATACCCATTTGTTTGTGGTATATTGTACTTAGTCGGAAGAACTTTGAATTTTGTGGAATATTAGTGTTTGTTAGAATGAACTTGTGATTTGAGGAAAAAGGTATAGATCTAATTTCACCCTATGGGGTGAGAGTTGGTATCCTTGAGGAAGGTGTGGTAAGGTATGTTTAATGATTTTAATGCTTGATGCTTGTCATGACTTGTGAGTAAATAGTTCATGATATTCGATGGTGTAAGGTCGAAGGAGTTGGCTATGACTTCTTAACTCATTAGTAATTTAGTCTTTTGGACTTAGAAGTTTAGTATTAGTTTGAAGACCATGCTTATGATATGTCTATTTGGTGTAAATAAGAAGTTCTGAATGATATCTTGAGGTGCGAAATACTTTTGAGGTTAAGTGACGTCTCGTGATTTCCTTTTTTGTGTTTGTGAGTATAGGCTTGGTGGAAAAGCTTTTGGCTATAGTTCTTGGATTTAAATATATGATCTTACCTTATGGTATAGGGGACTCGTTTGAAGTAGTAAGGTTTCGTTGTAAGTTGAACCATATTACTTGAGGAATATTGTTATAAGCAAAAACCGATGTATTGAGAGTTTGAAGGAGCTAAATAAATTGATTTGCGGTCGCATTGCCCTATGGTTGGCAAAAGTTAAGAGAAATGAGATTTGTGTGACTAATTTCTTTGAGGTTTTGTGATTCAACTTTTGAGGATGAGAAGGTTCATTGTTAATAATTTAGGGTAATGAATTTTGGAATAAATTGGATCAAAGGATTTCATGGTAAGTCTCTTTTACCTTGTGGTTGTTAGCGGTCTTGTTTCCCTAATTATAAATATTTTGATGGTGGTTTCCAATAAGAGTTTTAATGGAGCTAAGAAGATTAGAGTTCGTAATGAATCTTTCATGGGTTGTTCGTTATGGAATTTACCGTACCGATGGACCTTAGAAGATACTAATTGAATTTGAATAACTGGGAGTTGTTACTTGATGTGTCATGCTTATGAAATATTTTGGTAGGAATCTGATGATTGAAAATGTTGAGGATATATTGCACTGTCTTGAGGACTAGATTCTGGTGCAGTTAGTGTTGTCGAGTTACGATCGACATTTGAATTTTCATAGTTGGAAGATAGTATTGTGGTTCATTCCTCTCTTTTCCCTCAAATTGATCCTTACTCAATCAGCTACTTTTCAATCCTTCCCCTTTTAGTCCATTTATTTCGTGTGGACGTATCTCTTAGTATCTCGATTTGTGATTTCGATTTTCGAGTCGCTCTACGTTCGGGTATTGTCTACTTATTTTGATTCTATCCTTGAGAAAACTTTCAAATCTCCATATCGTAATCCTAATTTAATTTTTTTTAAAATAGTTTAAAGATGGTTTGTGTACCCTCTTTTGGAGAAAATAGATTTCTTTCCCTTTTATATTTAGATTTTGTGTTTGGTTGGCTGTTTGGACTTGTTATTGGAGACGTCTGGTGACTAGTCTGGCACTTACTAACACCTGTTTTGGTTTTCGGTTTCACTATTTCGGCATTGATTTAATTTTTGATAGCTAGAGTTCTCGTTCATGACGAACCCTCTTGTGCTTCGTAAATAAAGTTGCTCACTTATGAAAAAATTTCTTAAACCATTTTCGAGAAGAACATCATTTTATAAATGTTTTACCCTTGTAAAAATTTTCTCGTTAATTCTTAAAATCGATTCTTATCTTTGATACTTTTGTTTTCTACTCTCAAGTTTCGAGGACGAAACTTTTTAAAAGGAGGGGTGATTGTAACAACCCGAAATATACCTCATTTTTCTAGTGAAAATATTTTACGGATACTTTTCAGCAAATTAAGTTTTGTATTTAGAATTTATTGTTTCCAGTCGAATTTGGAATTTCCGAGTTCGTATTTGGAATTTCCGCGAGATTCCATGAGAATCCCGTCTTAAGTCATCTTTGACTTTTCTTGACTTTTGAGTCGTCTTTGACTTTTCTTGACTCTTAAGTCGACTTTGACTTTCGTTGACTTTTCCGACTCACCCCGTAATTTGAAAGACTGAAATTATATTTGAAAAATAATAAATTTATTTTAATTTATTAAGATTTATTTGAATTTATGATAATTTAATATAATTATTTTGAATTTATTTGGAATTAAAGAATAGGTTTTACGATTTAACCCCGAACGTCATTTAACTATTCCCGAGTCAACTTAAGTCCCGAAACAAACCCGAAACCGACTCCTACGTGGGCCACACGCCCAAAGCTCCCTCTTTCCCTCATTTGAGATCTTTTGATTTCTTATTATTAAACTAATACAAATATCTAAGATATTTGTAACTTTATCAATCTGTCAGTTTAAATTACGCAAATCGCTTAAACTGACCCGATATCTGTCACCTCCACACGCCTACTTCCTCTTGTTCTCTTAAGATTAGATATTTTCCTTTCTTTTGATTAAACTAACATAATATCTAAATAATATCTAGATATTTGATTAAACTAAAATAATATCTAATAATATCTAAATAGTTACCATAATATATTTATAAAACCCGAGTCAATCCCGTAACAACAATTTCAAAACCCGACTCCATTAAACCCCTATATTTACACGACACACACTCCCACTCTTACTCACTACTTATCTTTTCATTTTACATTAAATCAACTTAATATCTAATTAATACCTTCTTTAATATAATCATAATCGTTCTTCGTGTTCTTGATCGTTCTTGATTGTTCTTGAGCAAAATCGTCACAAAACCTTCGTTACTTGGTCAAATCCGTCCTAACTTATATTTCTAGAGTCTCCTCTCCGCTCTTCATCTCCATGTACGTTTTATTTTCAATTCCGACAAAATCATTTTCAACACTTTAATTGTTGAAATCAAGTTTTAATTCTAATAATGTTATTTTTGTCATTTCTTTTAGAGAAGAAGAAGATTATGAAGACGCCTTGGGACTGTTCATATTTTAGAAGAAGAAGAATTAGTAGACGGGTTTTTAGTTTCTTATTTTGGTTGCTACTTGATTTTGTGCTAGGCTAATGGTAACGATTCCGAGTTACTCGCGATTAATTTACAACTTTTACTTATATTTTATTGTTTTGTGATGTTTTTATATATACGTTTAAGTAGTACACATGATACGTTATTATTATTATACAGTTGTAATGAGTTTGTAAACATGTTAGTGTTCTTGGACATAGTTGGATGATTGTTCCTGAAATCATATTTTAGTATAATGATGAGGTGAAGTGGTTGTTAAAATGGATGGTGTGTTAATTAACACATGTTGGAAATAATTAGAGTTGTGATTAGTGTTGGCGTGTACCCCGTAGGGTGTCTGGAACCGACCCAAACCCGGCCGGTCCAGACCGGTCCAGCCCGGTCTGGGTTGGTCCGGGTTTTGGTCTTTGGGTTTGTGTTGATACTTGATTGTTTTGTTGTTGTTTTGACGGGTTTTAAATATGTTAAGCATGCGGGAAATATTAAGAAACGATTTTTGTAATAGTTGACCAAAACCGGCCCAAACCAGACCCGTGGGCCCAGTCCAGGCCCGGTTCTTTCTCGGCCCAAAACAGCCCGTGAGCCCTCTTTGGACTTGTGACGGTTTTTGAGTTTATCGTTATTATTATATTATGTTTTGTAATATTTAGAAAGTGGGAAATGTTAATAAGTAAATTATTTAATTAAACGGTTTTGTTTCATAATATTATTATTTCTCACATGTTAGAAATTATAGCATGAGAATGTTGTTTAATTTGATATCCTTTAAGTCTAACGGGTTTCGTAAGAATTAATAATTCACATGGTAGAAATTTGAATAAAATAGCATGAAATGAATATGATTTTCTTATGTTCAAGCCTAAGTGGCTAAGACTCTGTTTCTAGCCGGTTTGACCAAACGGGTTTGGTCAAACTAAGATCTAGTCAGCCCCGTTTTGACTGATGACCCGTCGCGGGACTCGGGTCGGGGATTGGTCTTCAGGTAAGGTTTTAATTAATGAATGAATGAATGAGCCTTAGTAGATATGAGGCGATAGGATATTTGAATGTGATTTATATGCAATTAGTCACATGATAGGAAGTTTTCCCGTGACTGTTTAATTGTATGATATATGTCGTGTTGACTAAGTACTCATAGAGAATTAGGATTATATGGCGTCTTGACCATTCTAATTCTAAATGAGCACCTTGGACCATGACATTGATAGGCCTTACTATCTTTAACGAGTATATGTTCACTTGTTGATAGCTTTTGTGTTCCCGGCTTGGTGGGTTTATATCCAAGCTGGGGCATGACTTTTCTGCCTATTTTGTGAGTGGATGGTCAGCTTAAGTACTAGCCAACCCTTTGGTGGATTCCTTAGGGTACTCATGTGGTTTTATCATGAGTCTTGGGTGCGGTGGTTTTATCCGCATTTCTCTAGGTCTGCGCAGTCTAGGATTAGGATAGAGTTGTATCTTGGCCATGTTTTAAAGGTAACCTATGAGCTAAGATATTTGCTTTGTATCTTGGCCATGTTTTAAAGGTAACCGCTGAGCTAAGATGTGTGCTTTGTATTTTGGCCATGTTTTAAAGGTAACCGCTGAGCTAAAATATATAAGTATATCCTACCTCGTGGTATAGACTCGAGTTACAAAAGTCGACTATTGACTGTGCTAAGAACTTATGCCTGTTTCTAGACGTATTGGTCTTTCATGTTTGATGATTCTATGAATCTTAGAAGGTGAGATGCAAGCCGGCTAGGTTGATAGAGTTTGGATTACCGGTTGTTAACTGATTAAACATGATAGTTGCATGCCGTAGCTGAGCCTTATATGCTTAGGTTATATGTTAGGTTATTTGTTTCATAATACATGAAAAGCATATCGTATATGTTAAGGTTTTGTATTTTCTATATACATCTCTTTTATGTTATTCATGTTTTATTAAACTCGACATTTCGTGGCTGGGAGAACTCGGAGTTACTCCCCACTGACTGTGGCTTCCGTGTTTATATTTTAATGCGGTTGGCAGGTTTGTGATGCATACTTGGGTACATTGACGAGCTAGCGAGTGAAGTATTACCTTGGACCTATATTCGGTTCTTAGGATTGTATTATTTAATACACTCTTTTATTTCCGTATTTATACGGGAGATATGTCTCCCGTCTTAGATACTTCTTATGTATAATATTATTTCTTTTTTGTTATGAACCTTTTTCTTTAAGACACCTTTGTTATGATGAATATATTTAATGGTAGGTTCCGGTTTTAAAAATTTACCGATTTTCACTAAAGTGAACCTATTAAAAACGTATTCTCATCTTTTATTTATTTAAATTACTTGTTTATCTTTCCGCAAATTCGAGGGTGTCACATGGACGGGTCTGGGTGGCAGGGGTATGTATGAGTGGTGCGATCTGAGGTCCGAGGTGGTGGAGGAGGGTGGTGCGGTGGATAATCTGAACGGGGTTGGTTGGTGGTTGGTTGTTTGTTGGTGGCTGGTGGGAGAAATTGAGATTTTTTTTTGATTGAATAAGATTGAATATGAGGGTGAAGAATATTAATGACAAGGGTAGAATGGTCATTTATGTCCATGAATGAGTAAATCTTGTGTATGAAAGAGCATAACCCCTAATAAAATCTACCTCTCTATCATAAATCTGTCTTGCTATCAAAACATTGTTCTTGAAGACTTTAAAATCGTTTTTGCTTTCTTGCCGGTGAGTAAGTTATATGGTGCTCACCGACAAGATATTAATTATCTTATCAAATTACTCATACCCAAATACACAAAAAAAAAATATTAAATCTCTCCTTAGACCAATTTTCTATTAGTTAATTAAATTGATGTTTGGTAATAATTAATTACGTATATTTCTAAATTGTGATGATGATGATTTGAAGCATCTGTGTTAGTACTCTTTTCTCCTCTCAGAATGGATCTAACTTCATGTTTTTTATTGTTTGGCAACGGTAAAGAAAGGTTTTTACTTATTCATACCCTTTTTAGCTAGGCTATGAGCAATTTAATTTAGGGACCGGGGGACTATCACCACGCTCGACTCGATCCTCAAAATGACATTGCAACATCAAGTTTCAAAGTCTAAAACCACTAAGAGATATTCAACCTAAGTTTATCCTCAATTCCTTATAATCAACTAAACGTGAAACTAGCTCAACAGGGCGGGTAGGTACCATATTCGAAGCATCCTCAAAACACATCTACTAACTCCTTACATTATCTAATAAAGAAACTACCTCACAAGAGAATAGTGAAGGTAAACATGTGATAAGGGACGCTAGGAGAAATCATCGATTGACCACGATAAGATGAGAAAGATGAAGACGGAAAACGGAGACGAGGTTGATCTAAGGAAGTGAACCTACCAGTCACAATCTCCGGGCGAGCATAGGCCTAGGCTCGGCTGAGTACATAGATTGATCCTTTAGCTTTGGCACCGGGTGCGGGAGGGCAATCACGGAAACGGTGACCCGACTTCTTGCAGAAAAAGCAAAAGAGGGGCCTATCATAGCACCCAACTCTAGGGTGAACGGGTTTCCTAAAACCGTCACAAATTTGTCCTTGAGCTTGAGCTTGAGGGGGAGCATTGGGTTTAGGAGCCGCATTTGGGTTAGCTTGAGGGTGATAAGGAACAAGTGCTCTCGCATTGGCGTTTGAGGGAGCATTGAAACGCCTCTTGTTAGCATAGGCATTAGAGGAAGAGGGAGTGAAAAGTCTTTTGTCATGGAAGTTTGACCTTGGATTGAAACAGGGGAAAGGAGAGGGATTATTCATCTTTGCTTCGTCCTTGATGGCCTTCATAGAGTTCTCGGCCGAAAGTGCATCATCAAACACCTCCTTACTTTGCTTTGGAGAAAAGCACTAAGCTTATTACGATAGTAAAAAGCTCGGTCTTCATCATCCTTGATGAGTCTTGGTGCAAAGTGAGCAAGCTTGTTGAATTGGGTGGTGAAGTCTTGAACCGTCAAGTCACCTTGTTTGAAATCGATGAATTCTTTGAGTCTTTGTTATTTTAGTTCTTTGGGGTAAAATCGGTCTTCAACAAGAGTCTTGAAACGTTCCCAATTAAAATTGACTTCAAGAGTAGTGGTAGGACTAGTAATCGACCACTAGTTGTTGGCTTCTCTCACATGAAAATGCTTAGCAATCCTCACTTTGTCTTCTTCCCGAACTTGATACAAGTCGAATTGCTTCTCCATCTCCCGGAACCACTCCGAGAGCTCGGTGGGGCTCGGTTCTCCACCATAAGGCTTGGTCTTGCTCCTAGAAATTTGGCTAGCCACCCAAGCATAACCTCCTTCGTCATGGTGTTCTCTAGGAGGAGGGGCTTTGTTAGCTTGAGCGTTGGCCGCATCTTGTTGATTCCTTAGGACTTGAGTGAGAGCCTCTAGAATGACATTCTCTACGAGTCGTGCTCTAACCATCTTCATAAGGCATGAAAACAAACAAAGTTAATCTTAGCACTTAGCATATTCATAGAGACTACCAACTAAGGTCCTTAATTTCTACCCATCTCTCATTCATTATTTCAAGGTCAAGTTAGAATCTAGGTTTTAGGGTTCACCTGTGTGCGTTGGGAGCGTCATAGGCTCTAATACCAACTGTGACAACCCTCACGAAAGCATAAAGATAAACAAGTAGCTTGCAGCGGAAATTAGACAATTTTTAAAACTTTTTAAGGTAAGATTCACAAAAATTATCAAAAGGCGAAATACAGCAACCTAAACGAATAAAGTGGTATTGTCGAAAAGGTCGAGAGATCACTACAAGGGATACAACGGTCCCAAAAATTTACAATAACTCTAAAAATAGGAGAGTCTAAGTTGTAATAGGTAATCATCGTGAAACGACGCTCGCTAGCTCACACTAGTTTCAACCCCATGTAGCATTGACCTGTACCTGGTCATTCAAGAAACATGAACGCCACAGTCAGTAGGGAGCAACTCCGGGTTCTCCCTCCCATATCACATCAAAACGTACATAAGTAAGCACATAGTCATACGTCATCATGCCAACATACATATATCATGCCGGATTGTGAGAATAACATTATAAAAGTGACAATATTCAAGGAAAGGAAACCATCCTTCATAATCATCATGCAATACAAGACTCGGGGGAGACTTCCCTTGGCAACCGTATAGAACACAAAGGGCTTACATCTCACCATTACCGACTTATGTTTGAGAAGGTTTGGGACTCGACATACTGACCAATCATAGGCATCCAAAATAGTCAAGTATACAATCCATCATATGATCAGACATAAGCATACATACTCTCACGGTAAATGGCACGCCCTAGCATCGTGTACATTAGTAAGACAAGTCAATGGAAGCCCACGGGATAAGACGTTTTCCGGAACCGTATACGATAATACGTTTCGTATACTCATGACCTAGACAAATATGTTCACGGGATAAGACGTTCCCCGGAATCGTGTACGATGAGACGTTTCGCACACACAAGACTCTAATCCTCACGGTAGGACGACGGGAATAATACGGTCCTAGTCTAAACCTGGCCAGACTCTAGGGATAAGACGTTTCCCGATTCGACATGTGTTATGACGTTCCACATCCAAGACTCGATCGTACAAAGACGTCAAGTACCCCAAATTCGGCTAAACAACACGAAAGAGGCGGAAAGAGATCTATAGTCAAAAGTCAAGCTTGTACGCTACATGCAATGACACCCCCTCGCAAGGGTACAACATTTGACGATCGGGTCGATCAACGCATTGCGTTCACCTCCTAACAACGTCATCATATCCCCACTAAAACATGCATACAAGCATCAAGGATACACCTCCTCGTTCTGATATTCCAGTATAACGAGCAAGGGGGTGTAGCCGGGGAATGAGAGTTCATAGCACTCAACGATTAGTGCTCAAATCAAAACATAGGTAGAACCGACTCAAAGGGGGACATATAGAAAACCGTCACGAAACATGCGATATAAGCGAGTGGGATATCATATATTCTAGACATAAATATTTAATGATATTACGTAAATTTATACGATAAACAAACCATACAAACTATTATAAGTAAGAGAATAAGGAAAAGAAATGAGAAAGGATCGTAGGGGGTGCCAGCCGGTCAGGGGGATCGCCCGCTGGCTACCCGGCTGGCCTTAGAACAATGTCAAATAACACCAAAAATACAGGGGAGTGTCCCAGCCGGTGGGTGTGACCGGCCGCCGGCTGCCCAGCTGGGGACACATGCCAAATGTGAGAAAAGAAGAAAATTGGGGAAGGGGGAATGCCAGTCGGTCGGCCGGTGGCCGGGTGGCCGGCTGGGACTCGCATACCATCAAAAATCCAACAATATACAGGAGGTGTCCTAGCCGGTCGGCCGGTTGAGAACTACACAATACCAAAAGTTCTCGAAGTAACTATTTTACTTCAGACGCGTTCCCAGCCGGTCGGCTGACCGGCGGTTGGTCGGCCGGCTGGGACTACTAACACGCGAAATTCAACAACAACATCAACCAACTCAAATTCCATTGTTACTCATCCAATTCCAACAACATTTACTAACATCAAACCATATTAAATGCATAATAATCGTCACTAATCATTGTGCAGTGATATAGTAGGGGTAGTGTATGAATTGACACAAACTGACACACAGAACAGACTAGACACAAAGGTTATGGATGTTTGCTAATTCCCACAGCTCAACACAGGAGACTAGGCAACAAATTTATTTGACTTACTAAGCTTACTTACCATAGCCTAGCACAGGTGAACAACCTTGAGTCAAACAACAAGGCAAACAACCCACAGTCTGAGCACAGGGAGGTTTGAACTTACCCACAGACTTTGATCAATACCCACAGCCTAGCACATGGTATTACCAGGCCTGACTCTCAACTACAGCAATGCACAAGTTGAAAAGATTTGAATTTTGAGAAGAAATCTCAGGTTTTTCATTTAAACATTAACTGCCTTCTTACAAAAAAGCAAGGGTCCTAATATAGACCTCAAGCTAACTGATACAGACCCTAGAATCTCATCTAAGGGCCAAGATTAATTACGAGGATGCAAACAAACTACTGGTTACAATATAAAGACAGAAATACAAAGAAAATACTTAAAACAGACAAAAGTGCAGGCTTGTGACAGTGACATGCTTCAGCTTGTGTTTGATGTTTGGTGTTGGTTTGGAGCTTGTGGACGAGCCTCATTAATGCTCTCTTGACCTTCCTCTGCTTAACTTCTAATACTAGGCAAGACAATCAAAAGACTTTTGAAAATGGTCTCTCAATGTCTAACCCAAAATGGCAAAGTTACTTTATGCTTTTCGTGCTGATTTGATTTGGATTTTTGGGGTGGTTGTGGTGTGATCTGGTTCTGGTTCCCTCGGACTTTTTTGGACATAGATGGGTAAGGTTTTAGCTGGCCATGGTGGCAATTGGTGGTTCAAGGTGTGTTGGGAGTTGTGCCTTCCCCAAGTGGCTCCTGCTGAGTGGGTTTGTGGAGTTTTGCTTTGGTGTTGGTGGGTCTGCTCTTGGCTGAGTCTAATCATGTCTTGGCTCGTGTCTTGGCTATCATTTTTTCCCCTTTCTAGATTTTTCTTGGATAGCAATGCCCTGTTTGATGACTTCCACTTGGCTACCCAGGCCCTGCCCCCTGTCTGACCCCTGAGTATCAACAAAGACCCCCCCCCCCTTGGCTACTAGTGGCTATCATCTGGTTTCCCTTGGCCTGCCCTATATCCCCATTGTTGAACATTGCCCTGCCCTGTCCCTCAGCTCCTGCTGCACATTGGGTAAACATCAATTAAAGTATTAAAACACGCATTGATATCGAGTAACCCTTTACCGTTACCTTTTTACGTCTTCAATCGTCTTCTAGGTCTTCCTCCACGAGATAATAATCCTTGTCGGGGTCTTGACGGTCTCCACCTACACAAGGACACAAAAGATGAATACATTTCACCCTTGAGAAAGATGGAAAAATTGAAAATGAGAAATATGGTAACTTTATTACCACACAAGGTAGAGAAGGATAAGAGAGGAAGATTAGGCTGAAAATCAAGAGATTTGAGAGAGGAATGAGTGAGTTGTGTGAAGCTTGAGTTGTTCAACAATGGTGGTTAGGGTTTTGGTGGTTTGTGTGAGGTTTAAGAGAGGAAGTGGAAAATGGGTTAAGTATGAGTTATATAGGGTGAGTGGGGAATGGGGGGAAAAGGCCCAAAATGTGGCCCAAGGTGTAACCCACACGGAATTCCGAGTAGAGTCCAAATACGGACTCGGATTTGCTAAATTAGACACGAAAAACTAAGTTCTAATCTAAATCTAAAAATTAAGCTAACTAATAATATAATATTATTAAAATAAAATAGGGTATATTTGTGGGTTTTACAATATTTAGATTTGTCTAAGGGTTGAGTTGGGACTGAAAATCATACCATTTTTAGATTTGTTGATCCTTTCACAAGAGGGCAGAGGCCTTGCAGAAATTGTCTAAAATATCTTTAAGGTTAGTGAAGCAATTTGACCCTTCGTGTAGGAAAAATATAGCATCATCTGCAAAAAGTAGGTCATTAATAGACAGAGTTTTGTGACCAACTTTGATCCCCTTTAATATATCTTCTTGAGCTTTGATAAGGTTGAAAGATAAAGCTTCCATACATTGAATAAAAAGGAAGGGCGAAAGAGGATCGCCATGTCTTAGTCAACATGACGTTCGAAATTGTTGAAAGGGAACTCCGTTAATAAGAACTTCATTAGAGACCGTTGTCACACATTTCATGATAAGTTTCACCATCATTGGTGGAAAGCCATAAGCAGATAATGAATCATGAAGGAAAGTCCAATTTATACGATCAAAAGCTTTGCTTAAATCAATCTTTAGCGCAAATTGTCCAAATTTCCTTTTTTCCGAGAGCTTATTTTTTTAGTGATTTCATGAGCCAGAAAAATATTATCACTTATTTGTCGTCCCAGGACAAAAGCATTTTGAAAATCTCCAATAATATATCTCATGACCCTATTAAGTCTATTCGAAATGCATTTTGTGATAATTCTCATTATGACGCTACATAAGCAAATTGGTCTGTAGTCTTTAACAGTTTCCGGATTATCACATTTTGGCACCAGGGTGATGAAAGTACGATTCATATCTTTAAGAATTTCACCAGAATTTAGAGTGGATAATACCGCTTTGGTTACGTCGTGTTTGATATATTGCCAGCAATTTTTATAGAAGATAGCCGGAATATCATCAGGACCTGGGGATTTGAGTCCACCCATTTGGAAGACAGCTGCTCTGACATATTTTGCTGGGAACGACTTATTCAAGAAATCCCAATCATCCTCACTGATTTTATTCTTGATATTTTAGAAAATTTCTGATCTGTCTTCAAATAAAGCATCGGTCGATTGAGGAGAATCATATAAAAGATCATATTGAGAAGAGTTATAACTTCATGTTGTATTTACTATATACAGCAAGATGTTCGTACAAGCACCTTTGATTGCCGTGAATCTGTCCGAGTGATTGTTTTGTTTATTTTTTGCTCTCCTCGTGTCGTGCGATAAGATGTATTCAGTATTTATATCTCCTGAGAAATGGTTTATATGAGTGGGTATGTTACCCCTCTGTATGTACTGGCGAGTTACCCACATATTTTGTTTGGCAAGTCGATTACGCATTATTCTACTGGCGAGTTACACACTTATCAAGACTGGCGAATCGGTTAAACATTATTATACTGGCGCGTTTATGCAGCTATCGTGGTCGGCGGGTTGTATAGGCACCGATGAGAAGAACATTATGAAGACGTAGAGGAGTTAACACATTGTTTTTCTTATATTTTAATTATTATTGGATTTTCAAACTCATGATGAGTTAGTAACTTACCATAAATTTGATGGAGGCTATTAGGGAATAAGATTTCATATGGATTCAAATGAAATAATAATAAAATATGTTTAGTATATATTAGGAAATATTATATTGAGAAAAGTTATATGAGATATTTAGGTTTGTTAAGTTTATGGACTCTGTACTTAAGAGAGGGAGGGGTGAATTAAGTACCTGTTTAGTACCCTTTTAAAACTTTAAAAGACATAATTCACCGGCAACATTTTAACTATCTTATCAAATTAATCATTCCCAAATACACACAAAAAAAAAAAATCTCTCCTTAGAGTAATTTTCTATTAGTTAATCAAATATATGTTTAGTAATAATTAATTACGTATTTCTTGGAATTGTGATGATGATGGTTTAGAGCATCTGTCTTAATACTCTTTTCTCCTCTCAAAATGGATCTCCTCGTGTCGTGCGATAAGACGTATTCAGTATTTATATCTCCTGAGACATGGTTTATATGAGTGGGTATGTTACCCCTCTGTATGTACTGGCGAGTTACCCACATATTTTGTTTGGCAAGTCGATTACGCAATATTGTACTGGCGAGTTACGCACTTATCTAAACTGGCGAGTCGGTTAATCATTATTATACTAGCGAGTTACACAGCTATCGTGGTCGGCGGGTTGTATTCGCATCGTTGAGAAGAAGATTATGAAGACGAAGAGGAGTCAACATATTTTTTTCTTATATTTTAATTATTATTGTATTTTCAAACTCATGATAAATTAGTAACTTACAATAAATTTGATGGAGGCTATTAGGGAATAAGATCTCATATGGAGTCACATGAAATAATATTAAAATTTGTTTAGTATATATTAGGAAATAATATACTGAGAAAAGTTATATGAGATATTTAGGTTTGTTGTGTTTATGGACCTTGTACTTAAGAGAGGGAGGGGGTGAATTAAGTACCTGTTTAGTACCCTTTTAAAACTTTAAAAGATTTAATTCACCGGCAACATTTTAATTATCTTATCAAATTACTCATACCCAAATACACAAAAAAAAAAAATTCAAATCTCTCCTTAGAGTAATTTTCTGTTAGTTAATTAAATTGATGTTTAATAATAATTAATTACGTATTTTTTGGAATTGTGATGATGATGGTTTAGAGCATCTGTCTTAGTACTCTTTTCTCCTCTCAAAATGGATTTTACTTCATGTTTTTTTTGGCAACGATAAAGAAATGTTTTTACATATTCATACCCTTTTTAGCTAGGCTATGAGCAATTTTATTTAGTGTAACAACCCGAAAAGTACCCAATTTTTCTAGTAAAAATATTTACTAACACTTTTCAGCAGACTTAAGTTTTTAAAATAGAATTTATTGTTTCGAGTCGTATTTTGAAATTCCGAGTTCGTATTTGGAATTTCTGAGAGATTTCATGAAAATCCCGTTTTTAGTCATCTTTGACTTTTCTTGACTTTTAAGTCGTCTTTGACTTTTCTTGACTTTTTAAAGTCGTCATTGACTTTTCTGGACTTTTAAGTCGTCATAAACTTTTCTTGACTTTTAAGTCATCTTTGACTTTTCTTGACTTTTAAGTCGACTTTGACTTTCGTTGACTTTCCCGACTCGCCTGGTAATTTTGAAGACCGAAATTTTATTAAAAAAATAATATTTTTAATTTATTTTTATTTAGATTTATTAGAATTTATGATAATTTAATAAAATTATTTTGAATTTATTCGGAATTTATAATAAGGTTTTACGGTTTAAACCCGAGAATCATTTAACTATTCCCGACTCATCGTAAATCCCGAAACAAACCCGAAACTCGACTTTGGCATGAGTCACACGCCCATGTCATCGTTTTCCACTCACTTGAGATATTTTAATTGTTTCGATTAAACTAATACAAATATCTTAGATATTTATTACTTTATCGATCCGTCAACTTAAACGCCGCAAATCGCGTCAAAAACAGACCCGACTAGCACCCTACCTCACGGCTCTCCTCTCTTAAGCTAGATATTTTTCTTTCTTTTGATAACAATAACATAATATCTAATTAATATCTAGATATTTCATTAAACAATTATAAAACCCGAGTCAATTCCGTAACAACAATTTCAAAATCCGACTCCATATTTCCTCTATAATACACGGCTCCCTCACCCTCCATTACTCACAAACAACTTTTCATTTTACAACAAATCAACTTAAGATCAAATTGATCGTTCTTCATCGTTCTTGAACGTTCTTCGTCGTTCTTCATTTGTTCTTCGTCGTTCTTGGGCAAAATCATCATAAAACCTTCATTTCTTAATTAAATCCGTCCTAACTTATATTTCTAGAATCTCCTCTTCGCTCTCCATCTTCAAGTACGTTTTATTTCCAATTCCGACAAAATCGTTTTCAACACTTTAATTATGGAAAATCAAGTTTTAATTCTAATAAAGTTAGTCTTGTCATTTCTTATAGGGAAGATGTTGAAGACGAGTTTGGTGACTCGTATATCTTAGGAGAAGACTAGAAGACGGGTTCTTATTTCCTAGTTCTTATATTTTGGTGCTACTTGATTTTGTACTAGCTAAGGTAACGATTCCGAGTTACTCGACGAATCAATGTTACATACTTTAGTTGTTGTTTATGATTTACGGTTTTTAATTAGTAACATGATAAGTAATCATTTTGATGATGTGGTATGAATTTATGACATATTTGGTGTTCTTGACATATTTGGATGATTTGTTAATAATCATGAATTTTTGTATGATGATGGTTTAATTGGTTGTTAAAATGGTTGTTTGATAATCAAAACATGTTGGAAATAATTTGGGGTTGTTTGTTGGTGGGCCGTGAAAGGTGGCTGTTTTGGGGGGCTGGAAACCGGTCCAAACCAGGCCGGTTCAGGCCGGTTCAGACCCGGTCCAGCCCGGTCTGGTTGGTCCATGTTTGGTCCTTGTGGGTTGTGTCGATACTTGATTGTTTTGTTGTTGTTTTGACGGGTTTTAAATATGTTATGCATGCGGGAAATTTTAAGACACGGTTTTAAAAATGTCAAACCAAAACAGCCCAAATGGGCCGGTTTATTCTCGGCCCAAATCAGCCTGTGGGTCCCTTTGTTGGACTTGTGACGGTTTTTGAGTTATCGTCATTTTATCGTGTTTTGTAATATTTAGCAAGTGGGAAATGTTAATAAGTAAAATATTTAATTAAAAAGGTTTTTCATAAAATTATTATTTCTCACATGTTAGAAATTATAAGACGAGATCGTAGTTTAATGGGATATCATTTAAGTCAAGCGGGTTTTTGGGATGTTATAATAATTCACATGTTAGAAGGTTTAATAAAATAACATGTATTGAATATTTTGATTTTTATGATTAAGTCTATGTGATAAAGACTCTGTTTCTAGCCGGTTTGACCAAACGGGTTTGGTCAAACTAAGATCTAGTCAGCCCCGTTTTGACTGATGACCCGTCGCGGGACTCGGGTTGGGGATTTGTCTTCAAGTAAGGTTGTATTTAATTAATGAATTAGCCTTAGTAGATATGAGGCGATATGTTATTTGATTATGATTTATATGCAATTAGTCACATGTTAGGAAATGGTTTCCGTGACTGTTTAATTATATGGTTGGTGTCGTGTTTACTAAGTACCCATAGAGAATTATGAGTATATGGCGTCTTGACCATTCTAATTCTAAATGAGTATCTTGGACCATGACATTGATAGGCCCGTACTATCTTTAACGAGTATATGGAGTTTGCGGCTTGAT
>JAIUZE010019013.1:0-13705 GCA_022085475.1 Heliosperma pusillum
CGTGACTGTTTAATTATATGGTTGGTGTCGTGTTGACTAAGTACCCATAGAGACTTATGAGTATATGGCGTCTTGACCATTCTAATTCTAAATGAGTATCTTGGACCATGACATTGATAGGTCCGTACTGTCTTTAACGAGTATATCGTTCGCCGCTTGATAGCTTTTGTGTCTCGGCTTGGTGGGTTTATATCCAAGTCGGGGCATGGCTGCCTTATCCATTTTGGGACTGGAGCCAGCTTAAGTACTAGCCAGCTCTGCTTAGGGGGTCGCCTAGTAGAGTTTCTCATAGACGGTTATGTCATGGGACGGGGAGCGGAATAGCTGTTGTCGCTAGGTCTGATCAGTCTAGGACTAGGATGTTTTCCTACCTTGTGGTATAGCCTTGATTTACAGAAGTCGCCTATTGACTGCCCTAAAGAAACTTATGCCTGTTTCTAGACGGATTGGTCTTTCATGTTTGTATGATTCTATGAGTTCTAGAAGGTGAGATGCAAGCCTGCTAGGATTGATAGAGTTTGGATTACTGATTGTTAACTGATTCACATGATTACGTGTTGATTAGGGTTTGAGTGTATCATGGCCATGTTAACGGTAACCTCTGAGCTAGCATACCAGCTTCCGTACCTCGTGTTATAGTTTATTATCGGATTCACATGATAGCTTTCATATGCTAGGTTATATGTTAGTTAATTGTTTCATAACCTGAAAAGCATATCATATATGTTAAGGTTTTGTATTTTTCTATATACATTGCTTTTATGTTTTCATGTTTCATTAAACTCGACATTTCGTGGCTGGGAGAACTCGGAGTTACTCCCCACTGACTGTGGCTTCCGTGTTTATATTTAATGCTGTCGAACAGGTGGTGTTGCATATTTGGGGTACATGGACGAGCTAGCGAGCGAAGTATTTACCTTGGACCTATATTCGGTTCATAGTTTGTATATTATTGTACACACTTTTATTTCCGTATTTATACGGGAGATATGTCTCCCGTCTTGTATATTTCTTTTGTAGAATATTATTTCCGTTTTGTAATGACCTTTTTATTTTATGACACCTTCGTTATGTTTTATTATCTTTTATGTATTTAAATAATTTTTTTTCTTTCCGCAAATTTGAGGGTGTCACAACTTCTTTGAAGTAAAGCTCAGCAACCCCTGAGGCATCCTCAGTCTTCCTACATGGCACAAAGTGAGCCATTTTGCTAAATCTGTCAACCACAACCATGATGGAATCCTTTCCCCTAGGAGTCTTGGGCAGAGCCACAATGAAATCCATGCTGATGTCTTCCCAAGGTTTGTCAGGTACAGGCAGTGGAGTGTAAGGTCCTGCTTGGAAAGAACTCTTTGCCTTTTGGCAAGTAGAACACCTCCTAAGAATAGCTTGAACATCCCCTTCCATCCTAGGCCAGTAAAACTGATCTTGCAGGATATCCATGGTCTTCTGCACCCCAAAATGTCCTGCTAGCCCATTAGAGTGGACTTCCCTCACCAATAGGTCCCTGTATGAGCCCCTAGGGACACACAATTTGTTCCCCTTAAACATGTAACCTTCCTGCAGCTGATACTTGGTCTCTTTTACTCTAGGATTGTTCTGCAGGGTTAACCAATCCTCCATGAAATCAGGATCATCCTGGTACAGCTCCTTCATAAACTCAAAGCCTAGCACCCTTTGTTGGATTGTCACCAACATAGAATGTCTCCTAGACAAGGCATCTGCTACCACATTTGACTTACCTTCCTTGTATTTGCTTGAGAAGTTGAAGGACTGAAGGTATTCAACCCATTTTGCATGCCTTGCACTGAGCTTGTGTTGGCCATTTATGTATTTCAAGGCCTCATGATCAGAGTGAAGTACAAAAGGCTTGGGTTTAAGATAATGGCTCCAGTACATGAGGGCTCTCACCAAGGCATAAAACTCCTTGTCATATGTGGAGTAATTGAGCTTAGCCCCATTGAGCTTCTCACTGAAGAAGGCCACAAGATTCCTTCCTTGGATGAGTACTGCTCCAATCCCTACCCCACTTGCATCACACTCTACTTCGAATAGCTGATCAAAATCAGGTAGAGCTAGTATAGGTGCCTCACAAAGCTTCTTTTTGATGAGCTCAAAGGCTGCTTGTGCCTGTTCAGTCCACTTGAACTCACCCTTCTTCATCCCTTCTGTTACAGGCACCATGATAGTGCTGAATCCCTGTATGAACCTCCTATAGAAGGAGGCTAGGCCATGAAAACCCCTAACCTCAGTGATGTTCTTGGGAATAGGCCAAGACTTGATGGCTGCAATCTTCTCCTGATCCACAGATATGCCCTTGGCAGAGATGACATACCCCAAGAATTTAACCTCCTCAGCCATGAAAGTACACTTCTCCATTTTCCCAAAGAGCTTATGCTCTCTCAGTTTCAGAAACAACAACTTTAGATGGTTCAGATGTTCAGATTTGCCCTTACTATAGACCAGGATATCATCAAAGTACACCACAATGAACTGACCTATGAAAGGCCTTAAGACTTCAGTCATAAGTCTCATGAATGTACTAGGGGCATTGGAGAGACCAAATGGCATCACCAGCCATTCATAGAGCCCATGCTTGGTTTTAAATGCTGTTTTCCACTCATCCCCCTCCCTGATTCTCACCTGGTGGTAACCTTGCCTAAGATCTATCTTGGAGAATAGACTGGCTCCACTTAACTCATCCAACATGTCATCCAGCCTTGGGATGGGGAACCTGTACTTGACAGTGATATTGTTAATGGCCCTGCTGTCAATACACATTCTCCATGAACCATCCTTCTTAGGGACTAGGAGGGCAGGCACTGCACAAGGACTCAAAGATTCCCTGACAAATCCCTTTGACATCAGCTCCTCCACCTGCCTCTGCAACTCTTGGGTGGACTTGGGGTCACTCCTGTATGCTGGCCTGTTAGGTAGCATGGCACCTGGAATGAGGTCTATCTGGTGCTCTATGCCCCTTAGGGGGGGAAGTCCTGATGGTAGTTCTTCTGGAAATACATCCTCATGCTCACTGATCAGCTCCTTTACCTCTGGGGGCACCTCAACTGGTTCCTCAACCTGTTTGGATAAGAGGAAATATACAGGTTGCTCTTGTTCCACCTCTCTGAGCATGGCTGCCTCTGTGAGGAAAAGAACCTCCTTGGATCCACTGGTACTAGGACTACCATAGTCCCTAGTGTTTGGGGGTAAAGGTGTCAGGACTATCCTTTGATTCCCATGTCTAAAAGTGTACACATTGCTCTTCCCTTTATGCAAGGCATCTTTATCAAACTCCCATGGTCTGCCCAGCAGTAAATGGCATGCATCCATAGGCACTACATCACAAGTCACCTCATCCTTGTAGGTGCCTCCAATAGAGAAGGACACTAAACATTGTTGATCAACCCTTACTTCAGCACCCTTGTTCAACCATCTGAGTTTGTAAGGGTTGGGGTGGGGTTTGGTCTCCAAGTCAAGCTTGTTAACCAAGGTAACTGAGGCCACATTGGTGCAACTTCCCCCATCTATGATCACATTACAAACCCTCCCTTGAATAGTACACCTGCTCCTAAAGATTAGAGATCTCTGGTCTTCTTCTAGGGGTTGATGCTGAGAGTGCATAACCCTCCAAAGAACAAGGTTGTGACCAGTGTCTGGTGGGGCTACTACCAAAGGGGCATCACCTTCCTCTTCCCGTTCTCCTGTTCCCTCCTCCTGCTCATACTCAATGAGCCCTTCCTTCTCCCATTCCATGACTTCCACTGCTGTCAAGGCTCTTCTTGAGGGACAGTCTGATGCAGGAGCACTTGGAAATGTAGAAAATGAAGTCCTAATCAGTCGAAATGTAACTCACATTTCTGAAGGTTTCAAGATAGGCTCAAAAATGGTAAACATGATAACGTGGAAGTTGCCGTGAAGAAGGTTAAGGTGGTGATCCGTGTAGCTAGGCAACAGCTTGGTTATTGATATTTCCCAATCCTAGTCTATTTCCTTATTGTTATTTCCTAATTGTTATTTCTTAATTCTAGTCTATTTCCTTATTATTATTTCCTAATTCTAGTATGCTCATAATAAGGCAATTGTTGCCATAATTTTAGCTAGTACATAGCTGATTTCCATCGGTTATTAGGATAGTTTTAGGAGTATAATTTAGTATAAATAGGACCTCTTGTAATCACAATTATCATCGAAATTTGAGCAAAACTTTGAGTTTAAATCTATTCTAATTACTTGCGAGTTCTTAGAGTGTATAGTTTCTTTCTTGCGAGGGGAAGCTATTGTGAGTCAACCCTTGCGAGGTGAGAGTCACGAGTTGTGTCGAGGCTAGAGTTCCTTGCGAGGGAGGAAGGTTTAGTCACTCCATATCCTTTAGTTACTTCGTTTATACGTATACGAACACATAAAATCAGAATTATTCCGCTGCAATTTAGATTACTCTATTTCATTCGAAAAATCAACTTAGTTCTATATCAAATTGGTTACCAGAGCAAGGTTATTAATTTGTTGCTTAACAAATTAGTCTTGGGAAAGCAATCATGCCGGGAGGAGACGCTGATGGTGACAGCAACGTTACAGCAGTCGTGCAAGCCCAATTAGACGAGATGAAGGAGGTCATGAATCAAATGAAGTATATGATGAAAAATCTTCCAAAGGTGATAGCAGAGAGTTCCAAGGAACGAGGTAGGAGCTCAAGTGGTAGTCGTTCAAGAAAAGGTGAGTCCGAATCAGACGAGGAGAATTCGAATTCACTAAGGAAAAAGGGAGCTCGTAATGAGGATGACCGAGGCCTAAAGCTAGATATACCGGAGTTCAAAGGCGATTTGGATCCCGAAAACTTCTTAGATTGGATTAGGCAAGCTGAAAAGGTGTTTGAATACAAAGAATACGATGAACAAAAGAAATTCAAGGTGGCTGTTCTTAAGTTAACTAAGTATGCATCATTATGGTACGATAACCTGAAAAAGAAAAGAAGTCGAGAGAAAAAGAGCAAGATCAATACATGGGAAAAACTTAAGAAGCATCTAATGAAGCGATTCCTACCTAAGGAATATGAGCAAGAGAATTATTTGAAGTTGCAATCTCTAACTCAAGAAGGAATGTCCGTATCAGAATATATCAAAGAGTTCGAGAAATTGACAATTGTTTGTGATCTTGAGGAGAAAGAGGAACTTAGGGTTGCAAGATTCATAAAAGGTCTCACGCCCTCAATTGCAAATCGAGTTGAAGTTCAGATTTATGATGGACTTGATGATGTGAGTCGATTGGCGCTGAAATTCGAAAAGCAAGACAAGACTAAAAGAACTTATGGTTATTCCAAGGGTGCAAGTTCAACATCTTATTCAAAGCCTAAAGAGACCACAAAAGAGGTAGTGAAGGATAAGGAAAAGGAACTAGTTGTGGCAACTAAAGGAGCTTCAATGAGGCGTTGTTTCAAGTGTCAAGGCTATGGACACATTGCAAACGAATGCCCGCAAAAGAGAGCCCTCACGGCTCAAGACCTTTGCAACATGATTCCGGAGTTTGTTACACCTGATTCTTCGAATGCTCAATCCGACATTGAAGAAGAAGAAGGGGACATGACCTATGATGTAGATCCCTTAAGTGAAGAAGAATGCTTGGTAATTCGAAATTTACATATGGAGACCAAACCTGTTGAAGCCGAGCAAAGACAACAAATTTTCCACACCCGATGTAAGGTACAATCAAAGCTTTGTAATCTAATCATTGATAGTGGATCATGTACAAATGTAGTGGCAAAGGGGTGGGTTGATGAACTGAAATTACAAGTTAAGAACCTTGATAAACCCTACAAGTTACATTGGTTGAATGGAGACAATGGGATTCAAGTAAAGAAACAAGCATTGGTTTCGTTGAGTTTAGGCCCTTATAGTGATGATATCTGGTGCGATGTGATTCCGATGAATGCGTGCCATATCTTGTTGGGTCGACCATGGCAATTTGATCGAAAAGTAGAGCATGATGGTAGGACAAATGTGTATAGTGTAACCAAAGGCAAAGCAACTTATAATTTGAAGCCTTTATCACCTAATAAGATCAAGGAGCTGAAATCAAAGAAGGAGAGCTTATTTATGGAAGCTCGTGAGGTTGAAGAAGTGTTGAGTCGTGGAGAGCAAGCCTATGTTCTAATGGTTCGCGACTTAGAAACCAAAGGAGGCAATGAAAATCGTGTGGTTGAAGGCTTGTTGAAAGAGTTTTATGATGTGTTTCCGAATGAATTACCAAATGGGTTACCTCCTTTAAGAGGTATTGAACATCAAATTGACTTGATTCCAGGAGCTCAAGTGCCCAACAAACCAGCCTATCGTTGCAATCCCAAAGAAGCAAAAGAGTTACAAAGACAAGTCCAAGAGTTGATTGATCGTGGTTATGTTCAAGAGAGCTTAAGTCCTTGCGCCGTACCTGCATTGTTAGTGCCAAGGAAAGATGGGACGTGGAGAATGTGCATTGATAGTAGAGCCGTCAACAACATTACAATCAAATATCGGTTTCCTATGCCAAGATTGGATGATATGTTAGATGAATTGAGCGGTTCTCAAGTGTTCTCAAAACTGGATTTGCGAAGTGGATATCACCAAATGCGAATTCGTGAAGGAGATGAATGGAAAACAGCGTTCAAGACTAAGCAAGGCTTGTATGAATGGCTTGTTATGCCATTTGGTTTATGCAATGCTCCTAGTTCGTTTATGAGGTTAATGAATGAAGTGCTAAGGCCGTTTTTAAACAAGTTTGTGGTAGTGTATCTTGATGATATACTGATTTATAGCAAGAATGAAGAAGATCATTTGAGGCATCTCCGAATGGTGTTTGAAGTATTAAGAAACCAGAAACTTTTTGGCAAATTGGAGAAGTGCACCTTCATGGTGTCTAGTGTGATATTCTTGGGTTACATTGTAAGTAAGGATGGAGTTAGTATGGATCCGTCCAAAGTAGAAGCAATTAAAGCGTGGCCGGTTCCTAGCTCAACAACGGAGGTTCGAAGTTTTCATGGGTTGGCCTCATTTTATCGAAGATTCATCCAAAATTTCAGTACAACAATGGCACCTATGACTGAACTAACAAAGAAGGGCGAGTTTGTGTGGACTACTAGTGCCCAAAAGGCATTTGATGAGGTAAAAACTAAGCTTAGTTCCGCACCTGTTTTAATACTTCCCAATTTCGATAAGCTATTTGAAGTAGAATGTGATGCGAGTGGGGTTGGGATTGGGGCTGTTTTGGTACAAGAAAAACGTCCTGTGGCTTACTTTAGTGAGAAGTTGGGTGGTGCTCGATTGAATTACTCGACTTATGACAAAGAGTTCTATGCCATTGTGAGAGCTTTAGATCATTGGAGTCATTACTTGCGTCCGAAACCATTTGTTTTGCATTCGGATCATGAGGCATTGAAGCATATTCATGGGCAACAAAAATTGAACCCTAGACATGCTAAATGGGTTGAGTTCTTACAATCCTTTACATTCTCATCAAAATACAAAACAGGAACTTCGAATGTAGTTGCGGATGCATTATCTAGAAGACATTGTTTGTTGATTGAACTTGATGCAAGATTGTTAGGATTCGAGCACATTAAAGGCTTATACAAGTCTGATCCGTCCTTTGCTAAGGAGATCATCGAACCTACTGGTGTTTATGAGGTGCAAGATGGTTACTTGTTCAAGGGGAATCGACTTTGCATTCCACAAGGGTCGATTCAAGAGTTGATAATTCGAGAGGCACATGGTGGAGCATTAGCAGGTCACTTCGGGTCGAACAAGACTTATGATATTGTAAGTGAGCACTTTTATTGGCCTAAGATGAACAAGGATGTGCAAGAGATCGTGAGTAAATGTGTTGTGTGTCAAAAGGCAAAGAGTTCGTTTGTCAAAGGCTTATATACACCTTTACCTGTTCCAAATCAGCCTTGGAGTGGAGTTAGCATGGATTTTATTCTTGGTTTGCCTAGGACTCAACGGGGTAAGGATTCAATCATGGTTGTGGTTGATCGATTTTCAAAGATGGCACACTTTATTCCTTGTCACAAGACCGACGATGCTACTAATGTTGCTGATTTGTATTACAAAGAAGTAGTTCGGTTACATGGAATTCCGAATTCTATTGTTTCGGATCGCGATGTGAAGTTTCTCAGCTATTTTTGGAAGACTCTATGGCGCTTAGTGGGAACGAAGTTGCTATTTAGTACTTCACATCATCCTCAAACTGATGGACAAACTGAAGTTACTAATCGAACTTTAGGAAGCTTGTTGAGAGGATTGGTGAGTAAGACTACAAAGGATTGGGATGTGAAGCTTGCTCACGCGGAATTTGCATACAATCGCACTCCGTCAGTTACTACAGGTCGTACACCATTTGAGATCGTGTATGGTGTTAATCCTTTCCTACCTATTGATTTAGTTCCAATTCCAAAGAAAGACTTGATGAGGTTTGAAGCCAAGGATAGACAAGCTACTTTTTTTCGGACTTGTGAACAAGTGAAGGCACAAATTGAGAAAGCAAATGCGAAATACAAGGAGAAAGCAAATAGGAATAGGAAGCAGCCCGTGTTCAAGGAAGGAGACTTGGTATGGTTACACCTAAGAAAAGAACGATTTCCTTCTAAAAGGAAAAACAAGTTGATGCCAAGAGCCGATGGCCCATTCAAAGTGTTGGAATGTTATGGGTCTAATGCCTACAAGTTGGCATTACCGAGTGAATACGGAGGAGTAAGTGCTACATTCAATGTTGGAGATCTCTCACCCTACTTAGAAGATGATAATTTGAGGGCAAATTCTCAAAAAGAAGGAGAGAATGATGCAGGAGCACTTGGAAATGTAGAAAATGAAGTCCTAATCAGTCGAAATGTAACTCACATTTCTGAAGGTTTCAAGATAGGCTCAAAAATGGTAAACATGATAACGTGGAAGTTGCCGTGAAGAAGGTTAAGGTGGTGATCCGTGTAGCTAGGCAACAGCTTGGTTATTGATATTTCCCAATCCTAGTCTATTTCCTTATTGTTATTTCCTAATTGTTATTTCTTAATTCTAGTCTATTTCCTTATTATTATTTCCTAATTCTAGTATGCTCATAATAAGGCAATTGTTGCCATAATTTTAGCTAGTACATAGCTGATTTCCATCGGTTATTAGGATAGTTTTAGGAGTATAATTTAGTATAAATAGGACCTCTTGTAATCACAATTATCATCGAAATTTGAGCAAAACTTTGAGTTTAAATCTATTCTAATTACTTGCGAGTTCTTAGAGTGTATAGTTTCTTTCTTGCGAGGGGAAGCTATTGTGAGTCAATCCTTGCGAGGTGAGAGTCACGAGTTGTGTCGAGGCTAGAGTTCCTTGCGAGGGAGGAAGGTTTAGTCACTCCATATCCTTTAGTTACTTCGTTTATACGTATACGAACACATAAAATCAGAATTATTCCGCTGCAATTTAGATTACTCTATTTCATTCGAAAAATCAACTTAGTTCTATATCACAGTCTCTCTTAAAGTGGCCATAACCTTGACATTGATAATATTTTCTCTTCTCTTCTGAAGGGGTGAGGGTAGGTTGCTAACTTACAGGTGCCTTACCCTTGTCCAAGGGGTTCCTATTAAAAGTTATGGGAGTCCTAGGACCCTCCCCAATTCTGACCCCAGCATAAGGTTTAGTTATAGCAGGTTTGGTGAAAGACTTGGTTGTTTCCTTCCCCATTTTCTCAACCCTAAGGGATCGGTTAACCACATCCTCAAAGGACCATAGGGGCTGCATCCTAACCTTGTTAGCAATGCCTGGGCTTAGGCCTTCTAGGAATCTAGCAATCCTTTGTTCAGGTTTCTCAGTGATGTCACATTGAAGGGTAAGCTGCTCAAACTCTCTCAGATAAGACTCAACAGATTTGTCATTTTGTTTTAGTTTAGACAGCTTGATGAACAAATCCTGAGTATAATCCTTAGCAACAAACTTGTTCAACATTTTTTTCTTCAACTTAGACCAGGATTTGATGGGTTCCTTACCCTCCCTAGCCCTTAGACTCTTCATGGTTTTATACCACAGGGAAGCATACCCTTTCAATTTCAGAATAGCTACTTTAAAGGTTTTAGCATCATTGTATCCTTTGTATTCAAAGACTCTCTCTATATCCCTAAGCCATTCTAACAAATCATCAGGATTTAAGCTAGCAGAAAACTCAGGAATGTCTACCTTGAGGTGTTTATCAGTGAGGCCATGCCCTGAAGCTCTGCTCCTTGTGGATTCATCTGAGTCTGAAGGTTCCTCCTCTTCAGGTGGTCTGACCCTGCCTCCTGGTGGACCTAGGCCTCTCCCACGACCTCTGCCTCTTCCTCCAGCAAATATTTGGTTGCCTATCACCTGATCCAAGGCTCTGGTTAGGGTGGTTACAACCCCAGCCAGGTCCTCCATCCTTGCTTCTACTCCTGTCAATCTCTCTTCACTCATTGGGCTATTTTTGTAGTTTTGAATGTAGTTTGGTTAAATGAACTCACAGTAGAAATAAACCTTAGCTCTGATAACCAATTTGAAACACCAAACTAGGGGCTAAGACAAGAATAGAAAACATACAACACAAGACAAGGACAAGATAGATAAACCCTGTATTCAGGACTACAAAGACAAGCACAGGTAGTTCTAAATGCAGTGAATCCCAAGCTAAACTCACTCACTAAGACAAGCACAAGTGAATGACCCTAACTCAGGCCAACAAACTAAGACTAGCACAAGTTTGTTGAGGGTTGAGAGCTAACCAAGGCTGGCACAGGTTAACAAAGAAAGAGTGAAAACTCTGGTTTTTATCATTCAGCATTCGGAGTTTCTTTCAAGGCAAAAGGCTCTTTATATAGAGCATTACAAAAGATCCTCACCATCCAACATAAGACTACATCTAAGGGCTTAAAGGACCCTTGAAATAACAACAAATGAGATACAAAAGTCTACTAGTAAGACGAGCAAAAACAGACTGCAACAACTTCAGAAAAAGCAACTGAAAAGTAAGTTTGTCTCCTTTCCTGAAATGGCATTGTTTGAGCAGTTTTCTTTGGGTTTGTTTTGGCTGTCTGGTGCTTCAAATGGAACCTTGAGAGGGACTTCTAAGCTCCTTCCAACGTCCTTATTAATACTACTAAGGGTCACACAAAAGTAAGATGCCTTTGTTCATCCATTGGTCTTGAAACCAGCCTGGCTCTCAAAGTGACTGATTAACCTGTGGGCTGTTTTACTTGAACTTCCAAGGATAATTTGGAAAAGTTATCCTGGACTTTTTTGTAGCTAAGGACCTCAACTAGATGGGAAAAGAAGTTGGAGCCCTTGCTTGGACAATTGCTGTAGGATATGTGGCCTGGAACTGGTACTTGTGTCTGTGGGATCCTTCTGGCTGTTGTTGATTTGGGACCTTGTTACTCTGGTTGGCATGGCTTGTGTAGATGTTGTTGTTGCTTGATCATGAGCCTTTGATGGTGTCATAACTTGATTGTGTGTTGCTTGGACATGGTTACCTTTTGTTGCTTGGACATGGTTACCTTTTGTTGCTTTTGAAAACTTAGTTGTTTGGACTTGATCTGCCTTAGACTGAACATGGGTGTCTTTGTTGGTTGTTGTCTGAACTGGATTGCCAAATGAGGTTGCTCCCCTAGCTCCTGCTTCAGTTTCAAAAACCGAAGAACCAATAAGGAATTCTCCATACTAATCTCTTTTCAACTCCTATGGCCACAAGTAGAAACACGAACAAAACCTCATTATCAACTCAAAGCCCACGAGTTCATTATTACAAAGTCACAACCGGTCAGGTCAGACATCACATACGTACGCAAGGTATTTTCCATCATAGCTCACATCATAATCCTCAAGTATATGTTCAACTTACAGACAACGAAACCTTACTACTTCAAACGAGTCTCTGATACCATAAGATAAGATCATATCTTTAAATCCAAGAACTATAGCCAAATGCTTTTCCACCAAGCCTATACTCACAAACACACAATAGGAAACCATGCACAAGAAGTCGCTTAACCTCAAAAGTAATTCTCACCTCAAGATATCATTCACAACTTCTTATTTACACCAATTAGACATATCATAAGCATGGTCTTCAAAACAATACTAAATTTCTAAGTCCAAAAGACTAAATTACTAATGAGTTAAGAAGTCATAGCCAACTCATTCGACCTTACACCATCGAATATCATGAACTATTCACACATGAGTCATGGCAAGCATTTAGCATTAAAATCATCGAACTTGTCTTACCACCTTTCCTTAGAGTTACAACCAATCATCAATATAGGGTGAATTTAGATCTACACCATTTTCCTCATATCACAAAATCATTCTAACAATCACTAATATTCCACAAAAATCAAAGTTCTTCCGACCAAGAATAATATACCACAAACAAATGGGTATGGAGTCCACAAAAGGTCACATAAGGAAGTTGATGGTACAAATTGATAAGGAGGAGGAAAATAACAAGAGTAATTTCCAAGGGGAAAAGAAGTTAGATGATAAAGAAGCACATAGATAGAAGGAAGAGAGCATAATACAATAAGGATGAGAGAATTCATAGATGAGGAAGAAATACACTTTAATTAGGCTTGTCAATCTTCAAATCTTACAAGAGTAATTTCCAAGAGGCAAACAAGTTGGAAGAGAAAGAAGCCCCTAGATAGAAGGAAGAGAGCATAATACAATAAGGACGAGAGAATTCAAAGATGAGGAAGAAATACACTTCAATTAGGCTTGTCAATCTTCAATCTTCGGTAGAGGGTACTTCCTCTAGGTAACACAATGATCCACCTTAAGACGGTAGATACAAACAAACATAACATCACTCAACACAATCAACAAACAAGTTAGAACCTAACAAACATCAAGTACACCAAAGACTACCACATTAGGTCCTTAAGTCTACCCATCTCTCATTTATTATTTCAAGGTCAAGTAGTTTAAGTTAGGGTTCACGTGTGTGCGTCGGGAGCGATGAAGCTCTGATACCAACTGTGACAACCCTCGCGAATGCGGAAATATAAAACATACAAGCATGATGAAATTACCCCGTCTAGTCGGATTTACCCCATCTATCATAGTTGGTCAAGATGAAATTACCCCGTCTAGTCGGAAATACGGTATTTTAAAAACTTTTATACATGCAAGATAGATAAAACGAGGAGTGTCAAAATATTACAAACTACGTACGGAATATAACAAAGAGACGGAGTCTCTCAAAATGTTAACAAAGAACAAGTGTTTAGCAAACTAGCTAATTAACGACTAGAGGTTAATCTTCCAGGGACAACGCCCGCTAGCTCACACCCGAACCCAAAATAGCATAAGCAAAAAGCCATCCATGCCAGCAACCTGTTCATTCATGAAAAACATGAACGCCACAATCAGTGGGGAGTAACTCCGGGTTCTCCCAGCCATATCACATTAAACGTACATAGACGGCAATACAAAATTTATAAATCAATGCTATATGAATATACATGTGAGATAACGATAAATAGATAGGCAATTCTATAGATAATGATAAGATCATGTAGAAATCAAATCCGGAACCATCATGTTATTCAAAGACGCGGGGAAGACACTCTTAGGCAATCGAATACGCTCACTAGGGCTTGCATCTCACCGTTAGCGGTATAAGATTGATAAGATTGAGACTCGACAAACACCCATGCCAAGTCATGCAATGATCATGAATA
>JAIUZE010019019.1:0-11937 GCA_022085475.1 Heliosperma pusillum
TTTTTTTAAATAAAATTTCGGTCTTCCAACTTACCAGTCGAGTCGGGAAAAGTCAACGAAAGTCAAAGTCGACTTAAAAGTCGAGAAAAGTCAAAGATGACTTAAAAGTCAAGAAAAGTTTATGACGACTTAAAAGTCAAGAAAAGTCAATGACTACTTTTAAAAAGTCAAGAAAAAGTCAAAGACGACTTAAAAGTCAAGAAAAGTCAAAGATGACTAAAAACGGTCTTTTCATGAAATCTCTCAGAAATTCCAAATACGAACGCGGAATTTCAAAATACGACTCGGAACAAAATTTCTATTTTAAAACCTTAAGTTTGCTGAAAAGTGTTAGTAAATATTTTTATTAGAAAAATTGGGTACTTTTCGGGTTGTTACACTTTCCCAACTAGATTGGAAGTCGAGTGCACAAGCCCTAAGCAACTCTTCTAAAGTCTGGATAGTCCTCTCGGTCTGACCATCGGTAGCGGCATGAAATGCGGTACTCATCAACAATTTACTACCCATGGCTTCTTGTAAAGCCTTCTAAAATCTCGAACAAAATCTCGGATCTCGGTCGGATATGATCTCCTTGGAAACACCATGGTATCTAACAATCTCATCAACATAGGCTTTGGCTAAACGATCTAAACTTCAAGTCTCTTTGATCGGAATAAATCTAGCACTCTTAGTTAAACGATAAACAATAACCCAAACGGCATCTTTACTTCCAACGGTCCTTGGCAAAGCCGTAACAAAATCCATAGAAATAGATTCCCACTTCCATAGTGGAATATCCAAAGGTTGTAGCAATCCACCAGGCCTCTTGTGTTCGATTTTCACTTGTTGGCAAGTAAGACATCTTCCAACATAAGACACAACATCGCCTTTCAAATTCGGCCACCAAATTGGTAGCTTCAAATCTTTATACATCTTATCACCTCCGGGGTGAATAGAATAAGGAGAAAGGTGAGCTTCATCAAGAACATTAGGCACAAACAAACGGTCATGAAAATGAAGAACACCTTTGTCATCAATCTTGAAGTCTTTAGCTTTTCCTTCTAGAAGTTTGGCTTGAATAGACTTGTAGGTAAGATCATCAACTTGGTTTTTGCGGATCTCACGGAGAAAAACGGGTTCGGCAGTCATAGCACCAACGTAATCAAATCCACGTTCCACAAATTCCAACTTCAACTTTTGAATCTCAATACAAAGATCATCGGGTAATACCCGCATAGCATTCAATGCATGAGAAGATTTTCTACTAAGAGCATCGGCAACAACATTTGCCTTCCCTTCATGGTACAACAACTCAAAATCATAATCATTCACCAATTCCAACCATCTTCTTTGTCTCATATTCAACTCCTTTTGAGTAAATATGTACTTCAAACTTTTGTGATTGGTGAATATACGACAATGAACACCAATAAGATAGTGTCTCCACACTTTCAAAGCATGAACAACGACGGCTAACTCCAAATCATGAGTAGGGTAGTTCACTTCATGAACTCTCAACTGTCTCGAGGCATAAGCAACCACTTTTGTACTTTGCATAAGTACACAACCCAATCCCATCTTGAAAGCATCACAATAGACATCAAAGTCTACACCATCTTCAGGTAAAGTCAACACCGGAGCGGTAGTCAACCGTTTCTTTAACTCTTGAAAAGCGGCTTCACAAGCTTCATTCCATACGAACTAGGTCTTTTTCTTCAACAATTGGGTCATCGGTCTAGCAAGCTTTGAGAAATCTTTGACAAATCTACGGTAGTAACCAGCTAAACAAAGAAAACTTCAAACTTCTCTAACATCGGTCAGACTCTTCCAATCAACAACGGCCTCAATTTTAGAAGGATCCACCATTACACCTTCTTTAGAAATTACATGTCCAAGAAAGGACACGTTAGGTAACCAAAATTCACACTTGGAGAATGTGGCAAACCACTTTTGACGACGAAGGACACCCAAAATAGTCCTAAGATGAATAGCATGCTCTTCTTCGGTCTTGGAGAAAATAAGGATGTCGTCGATGAATACCACCACACACTTATCAAGATACTCACTAAATGTGCGGTTCATTTGATCCATAAAAATAGCGGGAGCATTAGTCAATCCAAATGGCATCACCTTGAACACAAAGTGACCATATCTTGTACTAAAAGCAGTCTTCGGTATATCAACATCACGAACGGGAATTTGCTGATAACCGGATCTCAAATCAATCTTGGAAAAAGTAGAAGCACCCTTTAGTTGATCAAACAAGTCTATAATTCTTGGCAAAGGATACCTATTCTTGATTGTAATTTGGTTCAACTCACGGTAATCAATACAAAGCCTCATGGAACCATCTTTCTTTTTCACAAAGAGAACGGGAGCACCCCAAGGCGAGGCACTTGGTCGAATAAAACCCTTCGCAATCATATCATCAAGTTTCTTCCTTAATTCTTTCAACTCGGTTGGAGCCATACAGTAAGGAGCTTTGGCTATGGGTCCGGATCCCGGTACAAGATCAATAGAAAACTCAACATCACGCTCGGGAGGGATCCCGGGCAAATCTTCGGGGAATACATCAACAAATTCACGAACTATAGGTACATCTTCAATATTCGGTAAGGAGGTAGTTGTAGAAGTCACAATACACAAGTATGTTTGGTGACCCTTTCTTACCGTACTCACCAACTTCATTGCGGAAATCAAAGACACACCCATTCGGGAATGAGATCCCTTATAGGTTATTCTAACTCCTTAAGGACTCTTCAAATAAATCTTTTGATCTCTACACTCGAATCTAGCATGGTATAACGCTAACCAATCAATACCTAGGAATACATCGAACTCTCCTAGAGGAAACGTAAGGAGATTAGCGGGAAAGATAGTACCCGCAATAGAAATTGGAACATTTCGATAAAGAGTAGAACAAGAGATAATTTCTCCGGATGGTAAGGATAGAGGAGTATCCTCACTAGAAGTAGGCTCGATTGTTAATTTATTAGCATAAGTTGAAGACACAAACGACATAGAAGCACCGGTATCAAATAGAATAAGACACGGTTGCTCTAAGATTGGGAACATACCCGTAATGATCTCTCGATGAGCATCGGTTTCGGCTCGGCTTAGAACAAAGATAGAACCCTTAGGTTTGGCAATTGGAGGGGGCAACTTTTGATTGGGGCATAACGGTGACCACCCTTTTGGCAAAAGAAGCAAACGTAAGGTCGGTTGGAACAAGTCACACCGGGGTAGTGTGGTTGTCTACAACGGTTACATAAGCGACCTTGAGCTTGAGCTTGAGGAGCATAAGGCCTATGGGCCACGTTAGAAGTAGCTCGAGGAATGAAAGGAGCGGGAGCTCTTGTACTTGCATTTGGAGGAGGATTGAATCTCTTCTTGTTGGCACAAGAGTTGGAGGACGACGGAGTAAACGGCCTCTTCCCATAGAAATTAGGCCTAGGAGTGAAGGAAGGAGAGGGATTCTTCATCATTGCTTCCTCTTTGATAGCCCTCATAGAGTTTTCGGCCCACAGTGCATCATCATACAATTCCCCAAAGGAGGTAGAATTTCTCCTCACCTTGCTTTGGAGTAAAGCACTAAGCTTGTTGCGGTAGTAGAAGGCTCGGTCCTCGTCATCTTTGATGAGCCTCGGAGCAAAGTGAGCAAGCTTGTTGAACTCCGTGGTGAAGTCTTGTGCCGACAAATCACCTTGCTTGAAGTCAATAAATTCCTTGAGCCTTTGTTGCTTGAGCTCCTTAGGATAAAATTGACCTTCAACTAGAGCTTTGAAACAAGCCCAATTGAAGTCGTCTTCAAGAGTAGCGGTGCCACTAGTAATCGCCCTCCGATTATCTGCTTCCCTTACCTTGTCCTCTTCATGGACTTGGTATAAATCAAATTGCTTCTCCATTTCTCGAAACCATTCCGATAGCTCGCTAGGGTTCGGCTCTCCACCATAAGGTATAATCTTACTCCTGGAGATCTGGCTAGCCATCCAAGCGTAACCTCATTGGTGGTTATCTTCTCTGCGAGGGGGGACTTGGTTGGCTTGAGCAATAGCCGCATCTTGCTGATTATTTAGAACTTGACTAAGAGCTTCTAGCGTAACATTCTCTACTACTAGAGGTCTAACCATCTTCATAAGAAACAAAAACAAAACAACTTAATCCTAACACTTAACATAAACAAATAGACTACCAAGTAAAATCCTTAACTTCTACCCATCTCTCATTTATTATTTCAAGGTCAAGTAGTTTAAGTTTAGGGTTCACGTATGTGCATCGGGAGCGTTTAAGCTCTGATACCAACTGTGACAACCCTCGCTAATGCGGAAATAAAACATAACAAGCATGTGATTTATATAGCGGAAAATACGGTATTTTTAAAACTTTTTACATGCTAAGATAAAAATACGAGGAATGTCAAATAATTACAAATCAAAGTATAATATACTACAAAGAGACGAAGTCTCTCAAAATGTTATCAAATATCAAAGTTATTAGCAAACTAGCTAAACAACGTCTAGAGGTGATTCATCCAGGCCAACGCCCGCTAGCTCGCACCCGAACCCAAAATACCACAAGCAAAAAGCCATCCAATCAAGCAACCTGTTCATCCATGAAAAACATGAACGCCACAGTAAGTGGAGAGTAACTCCGGGTTCTCCCAGCCATATCACAATAAACATACTTAAACGGTAATACGAAAGTAAAGCATGCATATATAGATATACATGTGGAATACGAGAAGGATAAATAGGCAATTCAATATGTAAGGATACAGGTACATGAAGTACGAAACCGTAACCATCATGTAATAGATAGACTCAGGGATGACACTCTTAGGCAACCATACACTCACTAGGGCTTGCATCTCACCGTTAGCGACATAAGTTTGATAAGATTGAGACTCGACAAACAAACCATGCCAAGTTATCCAAAGATCACAAATAAGCAATCATTTAATTGTCCATTCAAACGTACAATACGTTGACAATATCTCTCACGGTAAATGACACGCACTAGCACCGTGTACATGGCAAGTATGATTAAAATCGCAATCACGGGATGACATTTCCCTGAACGCATACACGATTCTTCATTTCGTATATGTAGACTAATTTCCTCCCGGAAGGACGACGATCATAATACGATCCTAGTCTAAACCTAGCCAGACTCTCGGAATAAACATTTTCCGATTCGACATGCGATGACATTTCGCATCCAAGACTCGGTTATACATGGAAGCCGAGTACCCCAAATTCGTTAGACCTTCACGAAAGAGGCGGAAAAGAGCACAAGCATCATAACAAGCGGTACGCTACATGCAACGACACCCCCTCGCAAATATACAACATTTGACGGCCGGGTCGATCAACGCATAAGCGTTCGCCTCCCAACAACGTCGTCATATGCCCACTAACACATGCAATTAAGCAGTAAGGATACACTCCTCGTTCCGACATTCCAGCCTTACGAACGTGGAGATAGCCAGGGGAATGAGAGTACAAAGCAAATAACAAATAGTGATCAAACCGTAACATGTGTAAAACCGACTCAAAGTGGGACATATCAAAAACAGTCACAAAACATGCGATACAAGCGAATGGAATATCATATATTCAAAACATTAATATTTAAAGTCATTACGTAAATTTATACGATAAACGGACCATGGGAAATATTATAAATGAAAACGTAAGCAAGACATTCAAAAGAATAGGCAGCGGGTGCCAGCCGGTCAAGGGGACCGGCTGCCGGCTACCCGGCTAGCACCTATATAGCATTTGAAAACAATTGAATGAGCAACGTGTCCCAGCCGGTCAAAGGGACCAGCTGCCGGCTACCCGGCTGGGACCAAAGTCATAAAAGGATATGAAGTCAAAATGGCATGTGTCTCAGCCGGTCGGCTGACCGGCTGCCGGTCGGCCGGCTGAGACGTAATGTAAATTAAAATTTTACGTAACAACAATTTAACATCAACCAGTCCCCAGCCGGCCACCCGCCGGTCGGCCGGCTGGGGTCCATTATGCACGAAAATCCCTATTTCACTAAGGCTCAACACACAAGAATCTCTAACATCACAAATCGTCAATTCTCATTATCAATTATCAACTAACAACAACTATCATCAACAACACAATTCCTATGATTACTAATCCTATTCTAAATATGATTACTATCATAGAAAACACGTTAAAACACGTAAAGATATCGAGTAACCCTTCACCGTTACCTTTTTGCGTCTTCAATCCTCGTCGAGGTCCTCTTCTATCAAGTAGTAGTCCTTGTCTAGGTCTTGGAGGTCACCACCTACAATTAGACAATAAAAGATGAATATAATTCACCTTTGAGAAAGACGGATAAATTGAAAAACGAGAAAGACGGTAATTTTATTACCAATTAAGATAGAGGACGATAAGAGGGAAAAAAAAAAGACGAACTTTTGTGAATTTGAGCGAGAAACGGAGGAGTAGTGACGATAATAAGCTTGATCAAAGATGGAGGTTAGGGTTTTTGGGTGGTTACTTGGTGAGGAAGAAGAGTAAGTTGTGAGGGAGTTTACGGTTTGAAGGGAGAACATAAGAAGTAAGTGGAAAATTCATGGAAAAAGCCCATAAACGTTTTAAGACGTAATTTACTCGGAATCTCGCATAAATTCCGAAAAGGAACTCGTAAATTCTAAATTAGACACGGGAAATTTAATTCTAAACTAAAACTAAATTTCGCTGAAAAGTATACGTAAAATATTTTTACTAAAAAAATAGGGTACATTTGCGGGTATTCAATCACCCCACCTTTTAAAAAGTTTCGCCCTCGAAACTTGAGCGAAATAAGTGAAAGTCTTAGGCCTCTAATTAGACTTGTCTAATTAGTTCATTAAATTACATTAACTTAATGATTTAGGATCTAGTTATCATGCATGCAAATATAAAAGCATAAAAGAAAAGATAAGACGAAAACATCCTTACATTGGGAATTTTCGGTTCAATATGGACACAATAAGAACTCCTTCTTGTTCTTGAGCATGAAATTGATAGATGATCCTCCATAAAACAACCTCCAAAGTAGAAGGTCTCCTTCTAGTTGCACCCAAGATTAAATCCAAATAATCTTACCTTGTTATTAACTAGATAATAAGTAAGACAAAATACTTCTAATATTATTGTATTACTACAGTAGTAATATGTAGAGAATATTAGTGTATAAGAGAGTTTAGAGAGAAGTTGAGTTTAGTAAGAGAAGTGAAAATAAGCAAAATGAAGTAGTGTCAAAAAAATGAACAACTATTGTTCATTATATGGCACCTATGGCCGGACCACCCAAGTCCAAATGGCCTCTTATTTTGTTTAATTTTATTCACATGCCATAAGGTGGAGTGTAGGAAATGTTAGTATGATTAAAGCATGCAGGTAATGTCACCATCAAAAAGGAGAAATGTGTAAGAAGAAAAGAACAAAATCATTTCTTCCTACACATGCCATAACCGGCCACATGTGGCTTATTATGGTCCATTTTGATTTTTGATATTTGTCCCACAAATACTTATTAATCATATGCTTAATTATCTTGTATAATTAAGTGTTAATTTGATCATATAACAATTATATGACACAAATAAATAAATAATATGTACTTAACTTTTAAGTAGTATTTTACCATTATATCAATATATAATGGGTCCCACAATGCTTAGTTAATTTATTTTACAACTCTTTGTAAATATAATTAACTAATTACCTCTACCTCAAAATATATGCATAACCTCAACTAATTTAATAAATTAACGATTAATCATTAAATTAAATCTTATTTAATCGTATTAAAATAAGACGTAAAATTTATTCAGTCAGTTATCGTATAATTGACTAATAAACTTAAGTGGAATAAGTTCGCAACTCAATTTCCAATAAATAACTCTCGTAACTAAACGTACATATCAAATATATGTAATGCTCTAATTAAACTGTATCGTATACAAATAATTAGTATTCTATTTGGGTCTCATCCTATAGGTGTGACCTAAAGGGATCAGTTGATTACCGCCGTCATACGACAATAACGTCAAACTTTAGTCAGCCAAGCGTTACCGATTTACGTTAATCAACTGACGTGGAGTATCAAAATATACTAATCATGCAACGTATATTCCAAATGAGATTTATTATATAAATGCACTATTGTGGAGGACACTTACTCCTACAATCTCCCACTTGTCCGATACAAGTTGTGCATGTAGCGACACTATTGTGGAGGACTCCTACTCCAACAATATTTCCCACTTGTCTCGACAAGTTGTGTGCTACCGATTCTCTTGTCTCTTTTGCGTCACATCCTCCCACTCATCGCAAGGTGTCTTACAGGTCGCACTTGCGATTGAAAATTTATAAATAGACTGGTTTTCTCGATTTGGGAGAGTAACTGTCTGACCAGAAAATCTACTAGAGATCTCTTCCGAGCGTGGCCACGCATTTCCAGTTACTACTCCTCGAGTGGCCCGAACATGTTAATACCCAACGTGGGTGGACAATTCCTATTGACCCATCTAACACTGTATGATGCAGATCACCATGACCCTGAAGATGTCCATCGGCCTCCTTTCACGGCACGACCTAGGACAAAAACCAAAGTCAATCGGAAACTACACCGACTCAGGTAAATGGTTGCCAGTCTAAAGAATCGACTCATAGGAATAAAATAGAAATCCCCGCCACGACCCAGCTTCAACAATTTTGATAAGGGACTCTATTATGGTCACTGCCCGACAGAGTGTCTCCACAGTCTGCCTATGTAACTGATCGAGCATGTCGCAAGCCCGATGCAAAGATATTTTACCCAGACTAGGCTAATAACAAATTAATGTAATTAGGGTAGTAGGGGTCGATCGTCAGGGAGATGGTATTTCCTATGGATTGTGAATCGTCTCACAATTGAGTTTTATCTAACGAGTTTCTGGGTTTGAGGTTTTGAATTCTAAACTAATAAAGAACATAAATAAAAACAAAATAAGAGCAAACTAAAAAGAAAACAATAAAGCAAATGATGAATTAACAATAATGAGAAGCATCTAGGGAAGTAGGTTCACACATGTAGATTGACATATTGATGAAATTGGATTTAGGATATGCAAATAATTCATTGCGCGTTCGTAATCCATTATGTCATGCTTTGTCTATTCAAATCTCGTATGTCTACCTTGGAAAAGAATTCCATACTAGTCAATGATTGTGATCAGGAATCGTCAACTATCGTTAAAGTCCAAACATGCATAGACACAATGTTTTAAAAGCACAATTTCTTTTATCCAATTATCATCTTTTAATCAATCCAACATGGCTACCCTACACCCTAGAAAGGTGACTACTCACTCATGATTATGTTTATGTTTATGATGATATTAACAATGAAAACTAGGATAAACATGTTTAGTTGGTTTTTGATAGTAATTTAAGATTCTTTATAAGATGATAATAATGACGCTAAATGACAATCTAAGGAATAAATTTACGATTATAACAACATGAAAATGAATCTAGACAATATGTACAGGAAATAACAATCAAATGGAAAACAATAAAGGATAATAAGAAAAGGATAAATTAAGAGTACCTAGGGACGATCAACAACGAAAGTGATAACGATAATAGAAATCCCTTGCATAGAATAATTGTACCTTGAATTACAACTCTTGAACCCAACAAAGTAGATCACAAAGATTGAAATTCTTATTGAACTAAACTAATGTTTTATCTTCCTTTGCTTTGACTTGACTTCCATCATCCCCCTTGACCTCTTCAATCTGGTTTGTTGATAGGGTTTGATGTAAGGCGATGAATTCTTCCGCCTAATTGATTGATCTTCCGACAACTACGAAACTGTCTTTGCTCCTTCTATCTTTCGATTTAGTGAACCTTCTTGAAATGCCTTTCACTTGGTCAAGCTTTCTTCTTCAAATCGTCGGGTTCTAGGCAAATGCTCGGGAATATAGAAAAAGGGCGTAGAAACGTCACTTTCCCTACAAAATAGGTTAGAACATAGGAATTCGCCTAGAAGACGATATTAGCTCATAAAATGGCCTAACAAAGCACAAATGACATACAAAACCGAGCTAAAGTGGGGGTTAAAATCATACAAATGTTCACTTATCAAACTCCCCCAAGCTAAACCTTTGCTTGTCCTCAAGCAAACATAACAAACACGACCAGGACAAGGTTGCAAGCATTGGCTACTATACCATCAAGAAACAAATCTCAACGTAAAACTTTGGAAACATAATGAATCATAACCCAAAAGCAACGTGGGCAAGAATGATACATAAACATGGCTGAGATTCACATAACGGCGTAGCACAAATAATTTCACTACAGATTTTTCTGCTCTTGCATGGTCTTTTGACAAATGGACTCTCTCGGTACACTCGAACACTCATTGCTTGTAAAAGGTGATTTCTTGATGTGTAAATGTTTTTGAGACACTCACCTATCTACGACTTATGAAAATGTGTCCGCAATCTAATATGGTAAACAATTCAAAACACAAGTCAAAGATCACAATGCACATAGAAAAGAAGCCGAAAAATAAGAAGAAGGCTTTGGGAAATGGGTGAAAGGTGGACAAATAGTTATGGTCATGTGAAGGTTAGAATGAGCTAGCAACTGACCAAGGATAAATGAATACTCAATCCAAACTTTCGATGAATTCCCACAAGACGAATAGCGAAGCCAGAAGTATCGGTTTTGGCTTATTACACACGAAACACAAGGGTAAACTGTGACAACCCTCGTGAATGCGAAAATATAAAACATACAAGCATGTGAATTAATTTGCGGAAATACGGTATTTTAATAACTTTTATACATGCAAGGTAGAAAATACGAGGAGTGTCAAAACATTACAAACTAAGTACGGAATACAACAAAGAGACGGAGTCTCTCAAAATGTTAGCAAAGAACAAGTGTTTAGCAAACTAGCTAATTAACGACTAGAGGTGAATCTTCCAGGGACAACGCCCGCTAGCTCACACCCAAACCCAAAATAGCATAAGCAAAAAGCCATCCATGCAAGCAACCTGTTCATCCATGAAAAACATGAACGCCACAATCAGTGGGGAGTAACTCCGGGTTCTCCCAGCCATATCACATTAAACGTACATAGAAGGCAATACAAAAGTAGAGCATGCATACATATAGATATACATGTGAGATACGATAAGGATAGATAGGCAATTCAATATATAATGATAAGAGCATATGGAATACAAATCCGAATCCATCATGTTATACAAAGACTCGGGGAATACACTCTTAGGCAACCGAATACGCTCACTAGGGCTTGCATCTCACCGTTAGCGGTATAAGTTTGATAAGATTGAGACTCGACAAACAACAATGCCAAGTCATGCGATGATCACAATAAATCCATCATATTATCATCCATTCAAACATACCAATACATAGACGATGCCCAATCATGCAATGACCATGAATAATAAGTCATGAAATCACGCATTCAAGAACGACGACACAAAGACGACATCTCTCATGGTAAATGAAACGCACTAGCACCGTGTCCCAGCAAGTATGATTAAAAGGCATCCACAGGATAAAACATTGCCCTGAACGCATACACGATGCTACATTTCGTATATGTAGACTAATTTCCTCCTGCTAGGAACGATAATAAAACGGCTCCTAATCTATGTGACACCCTCAAATTTGCGGAAAGAAAAAAAATCATTTAAATACATAACGAAGGGTGTCATAAATAAAAAGGTTCATTACAAAAGAAAATTAATATTATACATAAGAATTATACAAGACGGGAGACATATCTCCCGTATAAATACGGAAATACAAGAGTGTATAATAATATACAATCTAAGAACCGAATATAGGTCCAAGGTAAATACTTCACTCGCTAGCTCGTCAATGTACCCAAAGTATGCATAACCACCTGTTCGACCGC
>JAIUZE010019021.1:0-12693 GCA_022085475.1 Heliosperma pusillum
GTTCGGTTTCTTTCTAATAATTCCGATCGTTTCGTTTATCGTATAATTTGACGTAGTGACTTATAATATTCATGTTTTGGATATATGATATTTCATTCGCTTGTATCACATGTTTTGTGACGGTTTTTGCTATGTCCCACTTTGAGTCGGTTTTTACAAATGATACGGTTTGAGCACTATTTTGTCTTGTGCTTTGTACTCTCATTCCCTTGGCTACCTCCACGTTCGTAAGGCTGGAATGTCGTAACGGGGAGGTATCCTACTGCTTAAATGCATGTGTTAGTGGGCATACGACGACGTTGTTGGGAGTTGAACGCATTGCGTTGATCGACCCGGCCGTCAAATGTTGTGTACTTGCGAGGTGGTGTTATTTGCATGTAGCGTACCGCTTGTTATGAGGCTTGAGCTCTTTTCCGCCTCTTTCGTGAATTATTCTACCGAATTTGGGGTACTCGGCGTCATTTGATTGACCGTGTCTTGGATGCAAAATGTTTATCGCATGTCGAATTGAAAAATGCGATTCCGGGATTCTGGCCAGATTTAGACTAGGACCGTATTCGTCGTCCTACCGGAGGAAATTAGTGCACATATACGAAATGAATTGAATCGTGTATGCGTTCAGGGAAATGTTTTATCCCGTGGATGCCTTTTAATCATACTTGCCATGTACACGGTGCTAGTGCGTTTCATTTACCGTGAGAGATGTCGTCATTGAGTCGTTATGATTGGTTGGATGATTATATGATTGATCATTTCATGACTTGGCATGATTTGTTTGTCGAGTCTCAATCTTATCAAACTTATACCGCTAACGGTGAGGGTGGGAAATCAGTATTACCACAATACAATTATTATAGGATTATAACGAAATAGTAATAACTTGATTATACTAGTCATAAACGAAAACAAGAATAATAGTAGAGATATAGAAATCAACCTCCGGTCCTAGCAATTGGCGTAAAGAACAGAGATATCAAAGTAGATATCCTCCTAATCGTTGCACCCAAGATGCTCCGAGAAATACCCTTTCCTTTTGCTAGAAAGTAATTCTCTTACACGATCTCACTGTTGAGAAGAAGGTTTTTGTGTTTTTACAAAAGTTACAGTTCACTTTTGTCTTTTGTGATGTGTAGATCAGATGGAGGCAGTGTGAGAGAGAGAGATCAATTAGGTTAGAATTTTCTATTGCTCACCTCACTCCTTTTCTCACGGCATATTGGGTTTAATATGAGGAGATTTGGTCTCCTCAAAATAACTACCCATTGACCCGAAAACCCGAGTGTATCTGGATACTTTCGTTTTTGGTCATTTTAGCTTCCAATATAATGTAATATCTTATAATCGTCGTTTTACATGGACCGACATTATAATCCGTCATTAATTATAAATATCCGTATATTTATAATTTGCCAATTAATTATAACGGTTTATTTTTAATTAGCTTACATTATATACTATAATTAAATATAACTTTTTATATTCAATTTTACGAATTACAGTTAATGCGTCTCAGCTAACTTTCGTCTCATCATCACATTGACTAACCTTTTAATCCAATACACTGACTAACCTTTTAGTCCATATAAATAGGGTATCATATGATTATTTTCTCACGATAATCACATCTCTCAACACATCCTATAGGTGACTTTTAGGGACCCAGTATTGATCCACCGCCATCTGTAGAAATAACGGTCAACTTATCTAGTCAAGCCAACCGTTTATTGATGAAACGTTATCAACTTATATTTCTACAAGTCTACCCTGTGACACCTCCAGAGAATTTATTATGTTATTGCACTAACTGTGGAGGACACTGGCTCCAACAATCTCCCACTTGTCCGTACAAGTGTATGTGCGTTAACCGATTCTCATATCCATAATAAATTTCTCCCACTCAATGTAAACCAATTTGCAAAGTCCGTATTCACAAAGGTCGTAGTTTACAAGTGATCAGTATCAAGAGTGGTTTCCCCGACTAGAGATTAACTTAACTGATAAACGAATCTTTATTCGAGCATGGCCATGCATTTCAGTTACAGCTCCTCGAGTGGCCCTGAGAAGTATCATATCCTGATAAAGGTTGGATATTTTCTTCAACTCGAATCTTGCAGACACAAGCGCAGTATGAAATGACCCAGTGAAAATCTACTTAGCCTCCTGTTACGGTCGACCATAAGAAAGAAACCAAAGTCACCCAAAAACTGCCTTTATCTCAAGAGACAGTCGATAGTCAAAAGAATCGACTCTAGGAACACTATGGATGTCCTATCCACGACCTGGCACCTAATGTTCCGAAACATTTAGGACTCCATAACGTTGTCACAAAATGTCCTGCGCAGTATCATTATAACTCGCATCTGTGATCGATCAGTCAACAGTTTGACTTATGGCTCGTTGAACCCACCATCAATCGACGTCACAAAATAATTGCCAGAGTTATCAGCTCATGTAGGCAATTACGGACCAAAACTAATATAATGTAATTCAGTCCACTTTGTGGTGTTCAATGTTGTCCGTACAACCCACATGAAAAACAAAATATAACACAAAACGATGATATTATAGATAGTTTTTATGAAAAAGATACAGGTGTCTAATCCATACAAAACAACTAATACAACTCAGGAACACGTTTGATTCCCATGGAAATAACGTGCCCTTCATGTTTATCATATCTCAATGGTTTAGTGAGAGGATCTTCGACGTTATCATCTGTAGCAATCTTGTCTATCACTATCTCCCTTTGCTCCACGTAATCTCGGATCATGTGAGCTTTCCGTTGTACATGCCTAGACTTGTTGCTGGACTTAGGCTCCTTAGCCTGGAAGATGGCACCACTATTATCACAATAGATGGTGTCGGGTCCATCCAATAGGAACTACGTTAGTCCTTGTAAGAATTGACGCATCCATATAGCTTCCTTCCTGTCGCAGCCTCTGAAGCAGCATAGTACTCGATTCAGTCGTAGAATCTTCTGCTATAAACGTGGGTGGTAGCGGGCCAGCGACCGCGGGGGATCGCGCCATTAAGAGTAAAAACGAATCCAGACTAGATTGCGATTCGAGTCATCTCGATCCGTTTGGAAGCTGGCATCTGCGTAACCGATTGCGCATAGCTCAGTGTCGCCTCCATAAGTCAATACCCAATCCTTAGTCCTCCGTAGGTACTTAAGGATATTCTTAACAGCCATACAGTGTGTTTCACCTGGATTGCCTTGGTATCGACTTGTCATACTCAATGCATATGCCACGTCTGGACGTGTGCATATCATGGCATACATGATCGATCCTATAGCTGATGCATAAGGAACCCGACTCATGCGCTCGACCTCTTTCGATGTCTTTGGTGCCTGAGCTTTACTCAACTGCATCCCAGAAATCATTGGAAGGTTCCCCTTCTTGTAGTTGGTCATGCTGAACCTCTCAAGAATCTTATCTATATAAGACTCCTGACTGAGGGATAACATCCGTCGTGATCTATCTCTGTAGATACGGATCCCCAAAATTCTTTGTGCCTGGCCCAGATCTTTCATCTGGAAATGGTTCTTTAACCAAACTTTTACCGAAGTTAAGAGATGTATGTCATTCCCAATCAAGAGTATGTCATCAACATACAATATTAGGAAGACAATCTTGCTCCCACTCGACTTGATATATAAGCATGGTTCCTCGACCGGTCGAGTAAATCCATTCTCTTTTATCACCTGGTCGAAACGATGATTCCAACTCCGAGAAGCCTGCTTAAGTCCATAGATTGAACGCTTAAGCTTGCATACCTTCTTAGGATTTTTAGGATCAATGAAACCTTCGGGTTGTACCATGTACAACTCCTCCTCCAAAGAACCGTTTAAGAAGGCGGTTTTCACATCCATCTGCCACATTTCATAGTCATGAAAAGCGCCAATCGCTAAGATTATCCGAATGGAACGCAGCATAACTACGGGTGCAAAAATTTCATCATAGTGCAATCCTTGCACTTGAGTGAAACCCTTTGCCACTAGTCGTGCCTTGTATGTATCTGGTTGTCCGTCTACAGAATGCTTTATTTTATAAAGCCATTTGCACTGAAGAGGCCGAACCTTATCAGGTAAGTCAACCAGATCCCATACATCATTCTCATACATAGAGTCCATCTCGGATTGCATGGCATCAAGCCATAGCTTAGAGTCGGAACAGGTCATAGCACCTTTATAGGTAGCGGGTTCGTTACTCTCTAAGAGTAAAACGTCATCACTCTCATTCTCCTCGACCATACCAATGTATCTGTCTGGAGGAATAGAGTGTCTACCCGACCTCCTAGGTTCCAAAGGAATATTAACCGCAGTTGATGATGAAGGAACAGTTTCCTCCATTGGTTGCTCGGTTGTTGGTTCTTGAATCTCCGACAGTTCGAAGGTTCCATTACTTGTCCTATTCTCGAGAAATTCTCTCTCTAAGAATGTCGCACTAGCCGCAACAAAAACTCGATGTTCGGTAGGCGAGTAAAAGTAATGACCAAACATCCCTTTTGGATAACCAATAAAGTATGTCTTGACCGATCGTGGGCCGAGCTTATCGTCAGGTCTCCACTTGACATAAGCCTCGCAGCCCAAACCCGAATAAAGGACAAGTTAGGGACCGTTCCCTTCCATAATTTATATGGAGTCTTGTCTACAGCTTTAGACGAACTTCGGTTAAGTATTAGAGCAGCTGACAAAAGAGCATAACCCCACACTGAATCAGGTACAACCGTGTGACTCATCATGGATCGAACCATATCAAGTAATGTTCGATTTCTCTGTTCGGACACACCATTCAATTGTGGTGTTCCAGGTGGAGTTAACTGCAGTACTACACCACAGTCTTTAAGGTGTCGATCAAACTCCTTCGAAAGATATTCGCCACCACGATCCGAACGTAGTGCTTTAATCTTTCTATCCAGCTGGTTTTCAACCTTATTCTGGAATTCCTTGAACTTGTCAAAGGACTCACTTTTATGCTTCATTAAGTAAACATAACCATATCTACTCAATCGTCCGTGAAAGTGATAAAATATCTATAGCCATCTCTAGCGTTGATTGACATAGGTCCACACACATCAGTATGTATGAGTCCTAATAGGTCAGCAGCGCGCATTCCAACACCTTTGAAGGAAATTCGAGTCATTTTGCCTATGAGACATGATTCACACGTGCCAAAAGATTCATATTCAAATGGGGAGATAGTCCCATTATCAATGAGCTTCTTCACGCGTTTTTCATTTATGTGTCCCATACGGCAATGCCATAAATAGGTTTGATCTTTGCCACCAACCTTTGCTTTCTTACTACTCACATGCATGTTTAAACCAACCCAAGTTCCGAAACTTGCATTGTTGATCTCCATCATATGAATAAAAGAAGAAGACATACCAACAAGAGAGACGCGGCCTGCTTTAATGTCCTCTCGGTACACGAGGCAGTTCCTCCTTCAATGCCCAAGCTTGTGGCAATGGTGGCACTCCACGTTACCTTCATCGCTCTTTGTCTTGCCTTGTGAGCTACCGCTAGACTCACCAGGCCCACTCTTGCCTTGCCCTGGCTTTTTGAATTTCGGCTTCCCTACAGCGAAGGTTGGCCTTACCTTGCCCATACATTTGCCCTTGTTTGGCAATCATTGAGAAACGTCTTTTTCAGACTCCTACTTCACTTCAGATCACTCTCTGTCTGTACAAGGTGAGTGGAGCTGATGAAGACTCCTTCCTTCATATCATTCAATATAGTAATTTGGCCCTGAAAAGGGCACAACCATCATGAAGTGAATGAAGAACGCAGTCTATGACGATCTTCTCATCGATTTTGCAACCAAGTGCCTCCAGTTTCTCGACATTCTCAATCATGTCAAGAATGTGTGGGCTAACTGCTTGGCCCTTCTGGAGTTTCGCTTCAAAGAAGCGACAGGTATGCTCATAGCTAACGATCCTCGGTGCTTTCGAGAACTCGTTAGAGAGCGTGGTGAAAATCTTGTTTGCACCATGGGCAATGAATCGCCTTTGCAAATTTGATTCCATTGAAAAGATGAGTACGTTCTTTATCGCACCCGCCTCCATTACGAAATCACTATAAGCAAGTGATTCATTTGCTCCTGCATTGGGGCCTGGGTTTGGCGGGAGTGGCTCAGTCAAGTACGCTGAGCTACCGTCAGCAATGGCAGCATGCCGTAATGCCGCTTCCCAGTCCGCAAAGTTGGACCCGTCAAGTACTGATTCATAGTGTCCATGAAAATCTTAAGACAGGACTCACGTCCGAGCGTGGCACTTGGCATTGGGTCATCAGTATGTCCATCCATTTGTTATTAGCATTTATATCTGTATATAACGAATTCAAAAACTGTGAAAAAGAAAATAAATATGATAAGTATTCATCGTTTTAAATTTGAGTCTAATGAAAAACTGTTTAATGCGATGACTCGTGCATATATACAATTGACCTCCCTCAAGAATTATATAAATGATCCCAAGACTCAATTTTTGTAAATTGATAAGCCAACCTCTTGGCTAATTCTACTTTTAGAATTCCTGGTCGATAAATTTCTGTAAATTCTATCTTTAGTCCATCATAATCACGAGATATTACTCGTACCATAATGTTGAGATAAAATAGGTCAACACTCACTACTTACCCAACGTAGAAGGGGTCATATTATGACTTCCGACGAAGAAGGGGCTCATAGTAGTTTTCCCTATAAAGACTAGTCTCAATTTAAATTTATAGGGGAAGGTCCCATCATCTTAACTTAAATTCATTTTAAGTGAACGAATGTCTAGCAACTCGAGAATGATTTAACTAAGGTGATGGCCCTAAAAGCGAGTGACATCTGTATGTCCAAGATTAAAATATTCAACCTATATGAATCATTTTACATGCATTTTATTAGGTGGTTTGGATTAGGCGGAATATGATGCAATTATATCTATCATGTGATGGAAACCAAACGAGAATGAAAAACGTAAAAAAAACCATGTCCTAGTGCGGCCTATCCTACCAAAAAGAATAAAATACAACTCGAAATCCAACAGACTGGACCCTCGAAACTTAACTTTATCACCCTTCTTGGTCCATGCAGCGGGAGTGAGCTCCAATCTCCATCTTTAGTCTTCTTTGAAATTACAGCAAATAAAATTACATAGATCCTATTTATTACAAACTAATTTCAAAACCCAAAACTAAAAATAATGGAGATTCGAGATCTCAAAATACATCCAAGACTATGTTACCATCATTACGGTAACACAATCTACTAAGGCCACATTAAGTTACAACTGATTGTAAAATACGTTAAAAATTCATTCAACCAATCCAAACACATTATAAAAGCATCAACTAAAATAAAACATGCAAGACATAATACCGTTATTACGATGTTTTATTATCCAAACCACCATTTAACATAGATTATAATTATGTGGTAATTCTGTAATTACCCACATCAATTACAATCTCGATTCATTTTACTGATAAAATGAAATATCCTAAACATTTCAAACTGCTTTAAAATGTAAGATATTAAGCATATGTGAACCGATTCACATTCATTATACACAATCCGAATAATGTACAATTAAAGGCCCAAAAACTTTGAATACAACAAAGAAAAAAAAAAAAAAATTTAGCAAAAATTTTCGGCAAAAATTTTTCAAGCAAAACGGTCCTTATCGACAAAAAGGGAAAAATTAATATCCTTTCAAATGATAAACTCATTCAACATCATTTTCATTTTCATTTTAATCTAATCTTTATTAAATTAAAACATCTACAAATCTATTGTATGTTATTTTAACAGATTAAAATAACAAAATAAATCTAAATGAAAACGAATACGAAAGGAAATACGATTCTGTAAAGTACTCGATCGAGAAGAAATTAAACAATAAAGTCTCTCGATCGACTAATTCTTCCTAGTCGATAAACAGGGACCACGATCGAATATAAACATCACTCGATCGACCAAAAATTTGCGAAAAACCGCTCGATCGAGCAAAACAAGCACTCGATCGAGCAAACCAAAAAGCAAACAGCTCGATCGAGCAAACACAATTACTCGATCTACCAAAAGGTTTTAGAAAACTGCTCGATCGAGCAAATAAAGCTCTCGATCGAGACAAACACTCACAAAAACTGCTCGATCGAGACACTAAAGTCCTCGATCGAGTCAAACACACTGCGGTATAAATAGTTTCGGTTTATGAAATCAAATTAAAACAATTTCGTGGCCTATGCTCTGATACCACTTGTGGGAAATCCGTATTACCACAATACAATTATTATAGGATTATAACGAAATAGTAATAACTTGATTATACTAGTCATAAACGAAAACAAGAATAATAGTAGAGATATAGAAATCAACCTCCGGTCCTAGCAATTGGCGTAAAGAACAGAGATATCAAAGTAGATATCCTTCTAATCGTTGCACCCAAGATGCTCTGAGAAATACCCTTTCCTTTTGCTAGAAAGTAAAACTCTTACACGATCTCACTGTTGAGAAGAAGGTTTTTGTGGTCTTGGACCGACCTGTAACAACGAGAATTTGGAAGTGCTGTCTTGGTCCTGCCGTCCGTCCTTCTGTCGAATTTTACAAAAGTTACAGTTCACTTTTGTCTTTTGTGATGTGTAGATCAGATGGACGCAGTGTGAGAGAGAGAGATCAATTAGGTTAGAATTTTCTATTGCTCACCTCACTCCTTTTCTCACGGCATATTGGGTTTAATATGAGGAGATTTGGTCTCCTCAAAATAACTACCCATTGACCCGAAAACCCGAGTGTATCTGGATACTTTCGTTTTTGGTCATTTTAGCTTCCAATATAATGTAATATCTTATAATCGTCGTTTTACATGGACCGACATTATAATCCGTCATTAATTAGAAATATCCGTATATTTATAATTTGCCAATTAATTATAACGGTTTATGTTTAATTAGCTTACATTATATACTATAATTAAATATAACCTTTTATATTCAATTTTACGAATTACAGTTAATTCGACTCAGCTAACTTTATTTAATCATTATTAAATAATCGTCTCATCATCACACTGACTAACCTTTTAGTCAAATACACTGACTAACCTTTTAGTCATATAATAGGGTATCAATATGATTATTTTCTCAAATAATCACATCTCTCAAACACATCCTATAGGTGTGAATTTTAGGGACCAGTTGATCACCGCCATCTGTATGACAATAACGTCAAACTTATCTAGCAAGCCAACCGTTATTGATAAACGTTAATCAACTGATTATTATACAAAGTATACCCTGTGAACCTACAGAGATTTATTTATGTTATTGCACTAACTAGAGGACACTAGCTCCAACGGTGAGATGTAAGCCCTAGTGAGCGTATTCGGTTGCCTAAGAGTGTCTTCCCCGAGTCTTTGTATAACATGATGGATTCGGACTTGTAACTCTTATGCTCTTGTCATTGTATATAGAATTGTCTATCTATCCTTATCGTATTTCACATGTATATCTATATATGCATGCTACTACCTTTGTATTTCCTTTGATGTACGTTTAATGTGATTTGGCTGGGAGAACCCGGAGTTACTCCCCACTGACTGTGGCGTTCATGTTTTTCATGGATGAACAGGTTGCTTGATTTGGATGGCTTTTTGCTTATGCTACTTTGGGTTCGGGTGTGAGCTAGCGGGCATTGTTCCTGGAAGATTTACCTCTAGTCGTTAATTAGCTAGTTTGCTAATCACTTTGACATTGTTTTAACCTTTTGAGAGACTACGTCTCTTACCTTATAGTATTTTGTATTCGGTTTGTAATTTGACACTCGTCGTATACTTATCTTGCATGTATAAAGGTTTTTAAAATACCGTATTTCCCCTTATTATATCACATGCTGGTATGTTTTATTTCCGCATTCGCGAGGGTTGTCACATCGGCACGGTAGACTCCACAACTAACAATACACATGTAAGATTCATTCATATCTAATCTTCTTAGTTTCATCAAAACCCTTACTAGAAACCACCAACAAAATATTTATATCTAGGGACACATGATCGCAAACAACCACAAGGTAAAGGAGACTTACCATGAAATCCTTTAATCCAATTTACTTCAAACTCATTATCCTAAATTTACAATGAACTTTCTCATCCTCGAAAGTCAAAACACAATCCACGCAACAAAACATAATTATCTAAGATCCAACTAGCCTAATCCAAAGTCTCACGACAAGGGAAAATCCTTAATCCATTATCGGTTATAAGGATTCTTTAATACGCCATAACATCTTTAATTCGATCATTACTACGCTCGAAGCCTCAAATATAAATAGTCACATTAGCAAACTATGGAGGTTACTAATCCTCAAGATAAATGGGTTCACCATTCTATCTCTATAATCCATAACAACTGAGCACTCACTATCAAAAGCTTGCAACGAACATTTCTCAATCTCAAACTATGATTCCTTAAGAATAAAAGAGAATTACTAATTCCAAACCACAAATGGCCAATTACTTGGCAATCAGACAACCATTCAAATCATCTAGTTCATCTAAAACTCAATATGAATAGATTTTCATTTACGACAATACTCTTCAAACCTTAGGTACCGGCTTAATTACCCTAAAGCAAAGTCTCTTTTAGAATCCACCAATTAGAGACATCCAATTCCCAAATGACATACCAAGCAACCGTTATAATACCCAACAACAACGAACTATTATCATGATCAACTCAATTCTCAAAATAGCACTACAATACATACCAAGCTCCAAATCTAAAACTACTAAGAGAGGATACATTATCACTATTAGGATTCATCCTAGAGCTTAATTCCTATTTCCCATGATGAAATACAACATGAAATTTGCTCAATTCAATGACACATATTCTAGCTAAAGAATCCCAAATTATATCACGCTTATTCTCTGAGCCTTTCAAACGGAATATCCAATCCACTAGAGAAAAGATGAAGGAGCAACGAGATAGAAAACGATATGGAATCTCAAGGAGAACACGAGAACACTACCAGGGAAACTGACTCTTGCGACGCTTCTTAATGACCTATTGCGACGCTAAATAGCGCCGGAAGGATTTATACCGACGCTTTCGTATGCGCCGCATTTGCATGTGCAGCTATCCCCTTTTGCAACGCTATTTCATGGCGTCGGTATAACTAAATTATAGCGCCGCAAAAATTGACGCGCTATTGTAGTACTATACCAGTGCTTTAAAAGCGCCGCGAGTAAAGACCTGGCGCTTTTAAAGCGCGTCAACTAGTGTGTCGACTATTGTCTATTATCCACCATTATGCTTTTCTCCACGCGCTTTTTTTGCGTTGCTTTTATACTATATTAGACCTGCATTTATTAGACCTGCATTTCCTACTATATTACCTTCTGAACATAAAACAATCCTTGCGTTAAAGCTTGAGCTTGACGATACATAAAACATCTTGATAATAGAATATCTGAAAATTCAAGTGAAAACAATGTATGTCATTTATCAAATTTACTACGTTATTTGATATTATATCAAATTATCAGATGACAAATCCATTAAGAAACAGAAACAGAGAGTACATCCTCATAAAATATATCAACAAAGGAAGAAACAAAACACATAAAAGTTCAATAGGAGAGAAAAGACATGACACCAAGAGAAGATGAGATGATCAAGAGATAAAAAAAGAATATTCACCTTACGATTAATTATCGTGATCAGATTCTCCTTCTGAGCTAGACTCATCAGAGCTACATTCACTCGACTCAAGATCACTTAAGGGAAAACTATCGGTATTTCTCAACTTTCTTTTTAGCTTGGTAATAGTGTTTCCTTGTGTTTTGATGCGATTATCCAGTGTTTCTATTTTATCCTTTAGTTGACGAATAAGATACATGGATGTTGTCTCGTCAATTGTAGACATACTTAAGCCATTGGAATGATGCAACGTAGAAGGCTCTACTAGATCTGATGGCTTAACACCTAGCCCAAGACCTCGAACCCGACCATATTTATCTTTTCCCAATACTTATGCAACGGGGTCATCATCTAAGTTCACATCCAAGTGCTCTTGTTGTGCAGCAATTTTCTTAATTTGATCCTCTAGATGTAATTGTACTAAAGTAACACAAAGAAACATGCATTAACGTCAATAATTAAAATAAGTAAAAGCTTCAGACACACACCGTAACATTGGCTTCGTTCTTATGTTGATGACATTCTAGATAAACTTCGGTCCTTGTCGGGGATCTTTGAAGTGACTTTTTCTAGAGAAATCATAAATAACAAGACAAATAAAATAAAAGTATGTAGAAGAAACAATTGTTAACTAATTTAACGATTAAAGTATACCAAATCTTCATAGACGCGGGCATGGCTCTTAGTGCCAGAGGTTGTGGGAAAATATCCGTATACTTCCCTTTAAATCACTCAGGATTATAATGAAATTATGATTAAATGATTAATAGTCATAAACAAAAATGCATAATAAGCGAGAGATTAGAGATAACCTTTAGTCCTTGCTTAAAGGCCTAAGAACAATATCAAAATGATGATATCTCCTAATCGTAGCACCCAAGATAGAATGAGAAATGCCCTTTAATTTGCTAGATCTTTTAGTCAAAAACGTTACTGTAACTATTATTGATAACTTGTGAGTGAAGAGATGGAGGCACAAGGTGAGAAATGAATTAGGGTTA
>JAIUZE010019022.1:0-16095 GCA_022085475.1 Heliosperma pusillum
TTAAATAATTTTTTTTTCTTTCCGCAAATTTGAGGGTGTCACAGTTGGTATCAGAGCCATTTTGCTCCCGACGCACGTTTGTGTACCCTTGCATAAATAACTTGACCTTAATAAAATAATAAACCGGGAGATAGAAGGGTAAGATGGGTAGATTAGGATTTATGTTGTAGTCTTCTTGTTCTTGCTAAATGTTAAGTACTAATCTGTGTTTTCCTTTTGCAAGATGCCTCCGAGGATTGACAACACCATTTTAGCAGCTCTTACCGGTATTATCCAAAACCAGCAAAATCTGCAAAACCAGCAAGTAAATCCGAATCCTGACCGTGAGAGACATGGTGGTTATACGTGGGTCGCTTCTCAGCTATCGAGGAGCCAAGCCAAAACCTATGATGGCGAAGTTGATCCCGTTAAACTTTCGGTGTGGTTACGAGAGATGGAGAAGAGTTTTTCTCTTTACGATGTCCTTGAAGAGGACAAGGTCCGTCTAGCTTCTCACTTCTTAGAGAAGGAAGCGGATCAGTGGTGGACTCTTACAGGTCCTACTGCGAAGTTGGAGCCTAATTTCGGGTGGACTCGTTTCCGTGAGCTCTTGGAAGCGAGGTTTTATCCCGACGAGTTGAGACAGCAAAAATTGAAGGAGTTCATGGATTTTAAACAAGGACTTCTTTCTGTTCAGGAGTTTACTACCAGGTTCAATGAGTTGGCTCATTATGCCACTCGTCTTATTAGGGTAGAGGAAGACAAGGCTTTCTTTTATCTGGGAAAGCTTTCTCCCCAGATAAAAGGGAAGATTAGTAGAGGTTCCACTTCCTTTGTCTCGATCTATAATGATGCCATCTGGGCGGAGAGTTCTATCAGAGAGATTGCCGAGGAAGCTCGTGCTTCTTATGTTGCTCCTAATGCCTTTGGCAAGAGACCTTTATATCCTTCATCTCGACCTTCCTTTTCTCCCTCTTTTTCAAACAAGAGGAGAAACTTCCAGAGCGGACCGGCTAATCAGAGAAACCGTCCCTTTGTGCCGAGTATCAACAACGACCTTAAAGGTCGTGTCTGCTTTACATGCAAGATGCCTATTCACCCTGGGGTTGGTTGCTTCAACAAGCCGTTTATATGCTTTATATGTCAGAAATCAGGGCACAAGGCGAATGTATGTCCTGAGAGGAAGGGTACGGTGTCTACACCGGTTATTTCTGGGAGACCTAAGGGTCGTATCTTTATTATGAGTCGTGCTGAGGCGGATGCCCAACCTGATATTGTGACGGGTATGTTCTCGATTTATGATTTACCGTGTTTAATTTTATTCGACACGGGAGCTTCTTTATCTTTTATTTCCATGAGACTATCCGATAAGTTACCGCTTAAAGCTTCAATAGGAGAAACTACTCCTATTTCTTTACCATCTGGAGAAGTATTTTCATGTTCTTATCTTCATTCCGACATTCCAATATCCATAAATGGATCTATTTTTCCTGCAAATCTTCTTCGGTTTCCTTTAGAAGAATTTGATATTATTCTGGGTATGGACTGGTTAGCTACTCATCATGCACGATTTGAATGTCGTGATCAGAAAATCATTCTCAAAAGTCCTTTGGGTGCTCGTATTTCTTATCAAGGCGTTAGAAAGCAAACAACGGTGAAGTTAATCTCGGCAATGAAAATGTTAAATGTTATGAAGAAGGGTCATCAAGCATTTCTATGTGTAGTGACTACTTCTGATTCTTCTCTTCCTTCTTTGAAGGATGTTCCATTTGTTTGTGAATATCCAGATGTTTTTCCCGATGAATTACCGGGAATTGCTCCGGAAAGAGATGTTGAATTCTCTATTGATCTAGTTCCTGGAACTGGACCAATTGCCAAAGCTCCTTATCGTATGGCGCCTTCTGAGTTGAAGGAGTTGAGAATCCAACTCAATGATTTGATTGAGAAAGGCTTCATAAGGCCTAGTTCTTCTCCTTGGGGTGCGCCCGTATTATTTGTCAAGAAGAAAGACGGTTCTATGCGAATGTGCATTGATTACCGTGAATTGAACCGTGTCACAATCAAAAACAAATATCCTCTTCCTCGTATCAATGATCTTTTTGACCAGTTACGGGGTGCTTCTACTTTCTCTAAAATTGATCTTAGATAGGGTTATCATCAGATTCCCGTTCGGGAAGCAGATATTCCGAAGACTGCTTTCAGCTCGAGGTATGGTCATTTCGAATTCAATGTGATGCCATTCGGTTTGACTAACGCTCCAGCTATATTCATGGATCAGATGAATCGTACCTTCCGGGAGTATCTTGATAAATGTGTGGTGGTATTTATTGATGACATTCTGATCTTTTCTAAATCTAAAGAAGAACATGCCGATCACCTTCGAACCATTTTGAGCGTTCTTCGACGCCAAAAGTGGTATGCAAAGTTCTCCAAATGTGAATTCTGGTTGCCCGGGGTATCTTTCCTTGGTCATGTCATTTCCAAAGACGGTGTTATGGTCGATCCAGCTAAAATGAGGCGTTGTTTTGTAGATTGGAAAAAGTCCGAAAAAAAGGTGTCCTGAGATACGGAGATTTAGTTCCTGGTTTAGGCGGGTTATATCGTAGGTTTGCTGCAAGATTCCCAAAGTAGAAAGACGAATGACTCAATTGCTAAAGAAGGAAGCAAAGTATATTTGGACTGATGAATGTGAAGTTGCCTTCTTAGAATTGAAGAAGAGATTGACTACCGCACCGATCTTAACTTTACCAGATGAGGAAGCGGATTATGATGTATATTGTGATGCTTCAAAGCATGGTTTGGGATGTGTCTTGATGCAGAATAGAAAAGTCATTGCTTATGCTTCTCGACAACTCAGGGTTCCTGAAGTGAATTACCCGACTCATGATCTTGAGTTAGCAGCTGTGGTACATGCCTTGAAAACTTGGAGACACTATCTTATCGGAGTTCATTGTCGAATATATACCGATCATAGGAGCTTGAGGTGCATTTTTACTCAGAAAGAGTTGAACATGAGGCAGAGAAGATGGTTAGAGTTGGTGAATGATTACGATGCTGAGTTGATTTATCACGAGGGAAAAGCAAATGTTGTGGCAGATGCTTTGAGTAGGAAGACTAGTCATTCATTAAATGCTCTTGGTACCTTACCCGATGAACTAGTAACCGAATTTCAGAAGCTGGAGATACAGTTTGTTGGGAAAGGGTTTGATTATCTTGGTGCTTTGACTGCGGAACCTGATTTTTATCGAGAGATTCGTCCTTGTTTACCGGAGGATGCTACTTTTATCGCCATTCGAGCAAAAATATCACTTGGGCAAAGCTAAGGATGTGAGGGTGGATAATGATGGCTACCTTCGTTACCATGGTCGCATGTATGTTCCGAGAAGTGCCGAGTTGAGGAAGAGAATACTTGATGAAGCTCACCTTTCTCCTTATTCTATTCATACGGGTGGCGACAAAATGTATAAAGATTTGAGACCACAATTCTGGTGGCCTAGGATGAAGATTGAAGTGAAGGAGTATGTTAGTAGATGTCTTACTTGTCAGAAGGTGAAGATTGATCATCAAAGACCTGGAGGTTTGCTGCAACCTTTGGAAATTCCTCTGTGGAAATGGGAGTCTATTTCTATGGAATTCGTGATGGCTTTACCTAGAACTTCTAGTGGAAAGAATGCCATCTGGGTTATTGTAGACCGTCTAACCAAGTGTGCCAGATTCGTTTTGCCTAATCAAAAGGAAAATGGGAATATTGAGGTTTTAGCTGCTTGCCCTTGTGAGAAATAGAGTTGCGCTTCACCATGGAGTTCCTAAAGATAGGGTTTCAGATCGTGAGCCGAGATTCAGTTCCCGATTCTGGACAGCTTTGCAAGAAGCCGATGGGTAGTAAATTGTTGATGAGCACAAGCTTTTCATGCCGCTACTGAATGGCAAAATGAGAGAACAATACCAAACATTGGACATGATCTTCTTCGACTCATGTGCTTTAGATTTTATACATATGGGGAGAAGGGTTTGACTTGGTGGAATTTTCTATAACAACAGGGTTTTTTTGTTATATTGTTTATACGATGTTCAACCATATGGGCTTTATAGGTGAGAGAAAGCCGTATCTGTTTGTGGGATCAAGTTGCAAGATGATCATGTGTGAGTCCCCGACATTGGTTACTGCAACGATTGGATCAAGTTCAAGTCATTCGAGAGCGAGAATGAAGGGCCCGCGCAAGATAGACAGAAATCCTATGCCGGATGTTCGTCGTCGACGCTGGAATTTGATTGTTGAAGACCGATTTGTATTCCTAAAGTAGCACCAATGAAAGGAGTGAAACGGTTTGGAGTGAAAGGGAAGTTAAGTCCTAAATATATTGGACCGTTTCGAGTGCTTAAAAGAGTTGGTCCTGTTGCTTATCGTTTGGAATTACCTTCGAACTTGAGCAAAGTTCATGATGTATTCCATGTTTCTCAGTGGAAGAAGTATATCAGTGATCCGAGTCATATTATTCAAGAAGAAGTGTTGGACTTGGAACCTAATTTGGCTTTGGAAGAAAGGCCGATTCGTATACTTGAAAGGGCTAACAAACAACTCCGAAACAAGGTGGTGCCTTTAGTTCGTATCCTTTGGCGTTGTGGAAACGTCGAATCAGAAAATTGGGAACCCGAAGCTAAAATATTAGCTAAATATCCCGAGCTCTTTGCTTGAGGTAAATTTCCTTCTTTCTTTCCTCTTCCTATTCGAGTTAACCGTTTTAAGATGCCGTTCCTTCTACCGATATTCGTGACTGCTGACGAGAACCTGCCGTTCCGTAGATAAGACCCCGTATTTTATTACAAATATATTTTTAACAGTTTTGAAATAGACCTACATATATGTTACGTTCCTTCTTCTAAGTTTCGAGGACGAAACTTTTTAAAGGGAGGGGTGATTGTAACAACCCGAAAAGTACCCAATTTGCTTAAGCAATAGCTTATGGATACTTTTCAGTAGAACTTAAGTTTTTAATATAGGAATTTTTGTTCCGAGTCGTATTTTGAAATTCCGCGTTCGTATTTGGAATTTTTGAGAGATTTCATGAAAAGACCGTTTTTGGTCATCTTTGACTTTTCTTGACTTGTAAACCGTCTTTGACTTTTCCTTGACTTTTTAAAGTCGTCATTGACTTTTTATTTATTTTTAAGTCGTCTTAAACTTTTCTGAACTTTTAAGCCATTTTGACTTTTTCCGACTTTTTAGTCGATTTTGACTTCCGTTGACTTTTTCCGACTCGTCTCATAAGTATGAAGACCGAAATTTTATTTAAAAAATAATATTTTTGATTTATTTTTATTTAGATTTATTAAGATTTATCATAATTTAATATAATTATTTTGAATTTATTCGGAATTTAAATAATAACGTTTACGGTTGTAACCGAACGTCATTTAACTATTCCCGACGCATCGTAAAGCGCGCAACAAAATCGAAACTCGACTTTGGCATGAGTCACGCGGCCATGTCATCATTTTCCACTCACGATTGGATATTTTAATTGATTCGATTAAAATAATACAAATATCGTAGATATTTGTTACTTTATCGAGCCGTCAACGGAGATTACGCAAATCGAGCAAAAACAGACCCAAATCACCTCAAACCACACGGCTCCTTAAAGTCCTCTAATAGCCTTGATATTTTGATTACTTTTGATTACAATATCATAATATCTAGATCACTATTCGCTTTATCGATCAATTAACGAAAATTACGCAAACCGCTCGAAATCAGACCCGACAATCACAATTCTACACGGCACACTTACCCACTCTTAAGCCTTGATATTTTCATTATTTTACATTTTAATCTCATAATATCTTGATATTAACTTTATCGTAAATTATATTTAATCGTTTACCGTAAAACAATTATTAAACGCGAGTCAATTACGGAACAACAATTTCAAAACTCAACACCTTTATGTGTCTATAAACACACGGCACACACCCACCCATATGACTCACAAACAACTTTTCATTTTACAACAAATCAAAATAAGATCAAAACCTCACTTTATTTAATCGTTCTTCGCGTTCTTCATCGTTCATCTTTAGTTCTTCATCGTTCTTGAGCAAAACCTCCATAAATCTTTCATTTCTTAATTAAATCCTTCCTAATTTATATTTCTAAGATCTCCTCTTCGCTCTCCATCTTCACGTATGTTTTATTTTCAATTCCGTCAAGATCGTTTTCAACATTTAATTATGGAAAATTAAGTTTAAGTTCTAATAATTGTTTTCTTGTTATTTCTTATAGGGGAAGAGTTTGAAGACGAATTTGGGGACTCTTATATTTTGGGTGAAGACTAGTAGAAGGGTTTTCTTAATTATTACTTATTATTATTTTGTGCTAAGTGGATTTTGCTAGCTAAGGTAACATTTCCGATTTACTCGACGAATTAATGTCACATAGCCTTAGTTTTGTTTTTGTAGTCTTTAGTTTTGGCTCATGTTATAGTATTTATGATTTTAGCTAGTAATATAGCCTTTAGTTTTATTTAATTGGATTTTGGTGCATATTTATTTTTGGTTCATGTTTTTATGATATATGGATTTTTAGTTAGTAATATGTTAAGTAGTAATTATTATGTTGTTTTATGATTTTTATGTTGTATGGAATTTTTGTGATGTTGGATGATTTTTGATGATTTTATGTTGTATGAATTTTTATGATGATTTAGTGTTCTTGATGATTTTTTAAGTTGTAGTGAATTTTTATGTTGATTTATTGTTCTTGATGAATTTTTATGGTTTTTCATAAGTTATGATTTTTATGTTGTTTATGAACTTTTAACAAATTTAGTGTTCTTGAAGAATTTTAAATGATTTTTACTAAGTTATGAGTTTTATGTTGTTTATGAAATTTTAACAAGTTTAATGTTCTTGACAAATTTTGATGATTTTTAATAAGTTATGATTTTGTATGAATGTTGTTAAAATGGTTGTTTGATGATTAAAAACATGTTGGAAGTGATTTGATGTTGTTGGTGGTGTGAACCGTGAGGGGAGGACTGAACCGGGTCCAAACCAGACCGGTCCAGGCCGGTTCAGACCCGGTCTGGGTTGGTCAAGGTGGGTCCGGGTTTTGGTCTTTGGGTTGTGTCGATGTTTGATTGATTGGTTGTTGTTTTGACGGGTTTTCATTATGTTAAGCATGCGGGAAAATACTAGAAAACGGTTTTAGAAAAGTTAAAGCAAAACAGCCATTTTTCAGCCAAAACAGCCCGTGGGCCCATCCAGGCCCATATTGGGTCCGGCCCAATTCAGCCCGTGGGTCCCACCTTGGGACTTGTGACGGTTTTTGAGTTATCGTCATTTTTATCGTGTTTTGTAATATTTAGCAAGTGGGAAATGTTAATAAGTAAAATATTTAAATTAAAAAGGTTTTCCATAAAATTATTATTTCTCACATGTTAGAAATTATAAGACGAGATCGTAGATTAATTGGATATTAGTGGAGTCAAACGGGGTTTTGTTATAATATAATAATTCACATGTTAGAAGTTAATAAAATAACATGTATGGAATATGTTGATTTTTATGTCTATGTCTATGTGATAAAGACTCTGTTTCTAGCCGGTTTGATCCAACGGGTTTGGTCAAACTAAGATCTAGTCAGCCCCGATTTGACTGATGACCCGTCGCGGGACTCGGGTCGGGGATTTGTCTTCATGTATGGTTGTATTTAATTAATGAATTAGCCTTAATAGATATGAGGCGATATGATATATGATTTTATTGATATGCAATTAGTCACATGATAGGATGTTTTCCTGTGACTGTTTAATTATATGGTTGGTGTCGTGTTGACTAAGTACCCATAGAGAATTACGATTATATGGCATGTTAAGTCGTATCTTGGCCATGTTTTAAAGGTAACCTCTGAGTTAAGATATTAGTTTGGTTCGGCCATTGTAATTCTAAATGAGTATCTTGGACCATGACATTGATAGGTCCGTACTGTCTTTAACGAGTATATAGTTCATGGTTAATAGCTTTTGTGTCCCGGATTGGTGGGTTTATATCCAAGTCGGGGCATGGTTACCTAATCCGTTTTGGGGTTGGAGCCAGCTTAAGTACTAGCCATCTCTGCTTAGGGGGTCGCCTAGTAGAGTTTCTTGTGTACTTCTGGTCACGAGACGGGGAATGGAATAGCTGTTGTCGCTAGGTCTGATCAGTCTAGGACTAGGATGTTTTCCTACCTTGTGGTATAGCCTCGAGTTACAGAAGTCGACTATTGACTGTACTAGGAACTTATGCCTGTTTGTAGAAGTATTGGTCTTTCATGTTTGTATGATTCTATGAGTTTTAGAGGGTGAGATGCAAGCCGGCTAAGACTGATAGAGTTTGGATTCCCGATTGTTAACTGATTCACATGATTACGTGTTGATTAGGGTTTGAGTCTATCAGGGCCATGTTACTTGGTAACCGCTGAGCCATCATACCAGCTTCCCTACCTCGAGTTATATTTTATTATCGGATTCACATGATAGCTTTCATATGATAGGTTATATGTTAGTTAACTGTTTCATAACATGAAAACCATATCATATATGTTAAGTTTTGTATTTTCTATATACATTGCTTTTATGTTTTTCATGTTCATTAAACTCGACATTTCGTGGCTGGGAGAACTCGGAGTTACTCCCCACTGACTGTGGCTTCCGTGTTTATATTTAATGCGGTCGAACAGGTGGTGTTGCATATTTGGGGTACATGGACGAGCTAGCGAGTGAAGTTTTACCTTGGACATATATTCGGTTCATAGTTTGTATATTATTATACACTAGTTTATTTCCGTATTTATACGGGAGATATGTCTCCCGTCTTGTATATTTCTTTTGTAGAATTTTATTCCGTATTGTAATGACCTTTTTATGTTATGACACCTTCGTATTGTATTCTCGTATTTCTTTTATGTATTAAATAATTTTTTTTCTTTCCGCAAATTTGAGGGTGTCACAGTTGGTATCAGAGCTATTTTGCTCCCGACGCACGTTTGTGTACCCTTGCATAAATAACTTGACCTTAAGAAAATAATAAACCGTGAGATAGAAGGGTAAGATGGGTAGATTAGGATTTATGTTGTAGTCTTCTTGTTCTTGCTAAATGTTAAGTACTAATCTGTGTTTTCCTTTTGCAAGATGCCTCCGAGGATTGACAACACCATTTTAGCAGCGCTTACCGTTATTATCCAAAACCAGCAAAATCTGCAAAACCAGCAAGTAAATCCGAATCCTGACCGTGAGAGACACGGTGGTTATACGTGGGTCGCTTCTCAGCTATCGAGGAGCCAAGCCAAAACCTATGATGGCGAAGTTGATCCCGTTAAACTTTCGGTGTGGTTACGAGCGATGGAGAAGAGTTTTTCTCTTTACGATGTCCTTGAAGAGGACAAGGTCCGTCTAGCTTCTCACTTCTTAGAGAAGGAAGCGGATCAGTGGTGGACTCTTACAGGTCCTACTGCGAAGTTGGAGCCTAATTTCGGGTGGACTCGTTTCCGGGAGCTCTTGGAAGCGAGGTTTTATCCCGATGAGTTGAGACAACAAAAGTTGAAGGAGTTCATGGATTTTAAACAAGGACTTCTTTCTGTTCAGGAGTTTACTACCAGGTTCACTGAGTTGGCTCATTATGCCACTCGTCTTATTAGGGTAGAGGAAGACAAGGCTTTCTTTTATCTGGGAAAGCTTTCTCCCCAGATAAAGGGGAAGATTAGTAGAGGTTCCACTTCCTTTGTCTCGATTTATAATGATGCCATCTGGGCGGAGAGTTCTATCAGGGAGATTGCTGAGGAAGCTCGTGCTTCTTACGTTGCTCCTAATGCCTTTGGCAAGAGACCTTTATATCCTTCATCTCGACCTTCCTTTTCTCCCTCTTTTTCAAACAAGAGGAGGAACTTCCAGAGCGGACCGGCTAACCAGAGAAACCGTCCCTTTGTGCCGAGTATCAACAACGACCTTAAAGGTCGTGTCTGCTTTACATGCAAGATGCCTATTCACCCTGGGGTTGGTTGCTTCAACAAGCCGTTTATATGCTTTATATGTCAGAAATCAGGGCACAAGGCGAATGTATGTCCGGAGAGGAAGGGTACGGTGTCTACACCGGTTATTTCTGGGAGACCTAAGGGTCGTATCTTTATTATGAGTCGTGCTGAGGCGGATGCCCAACCCGATATTGTGACGGGTATGTTCTCGATTTATGATTTACCGTGTTTAATTTTATTTGACACGGGAGCTTCTTTATCTTTTATTTCCATGAGACTATCCGATAAGTTACCACTTAAAGCTTCAGTAGGAGAAACTACTCCTATTTCTTTACCATCTGGAGAAGTATTTTCATGTTCTTATCTTCATTCCGACATTCCAATATCCATAAATGGATCTATTTTTCCTGCAAATCTTCTTCGGTTTCCTTTAGAAGAGTTTGATATTATTCTGGGTATGGACTGGTTAGCTACTCATCATGCACGATTTGAATGTCGTTATCAGAAAATCATTCTCAAAAGTCCTTTGGGTGCTCGTATTTCTTATCAAGGAGTTAGAAAGCAAACAACGGTGAAGTTAATCTCGGCAATGAAAATGTTAAATGTTATGAAGAAGGGTCATCAAGCATTTCTATGTGTAGTGACTACTTCTGATTCTTCTCTTCCTTCTTTGAAGGATGTTCCAATTGTTTGTGAATATCCAGATGTTTTTCCCGAGGAATTACCGGGAATTGCTCCGGAAAGAGATGTTGAATTCTCTATTGATCTAGTTCCTGGAACTGGACCAATTGCCAAAGCTCCTTATCGTATGGCGCCTTCTGAGTTTAAAGAGTTGAGAATCCAACTCGATGATTTGATTGAGAAAGGCTTCATAAGGCCTAGTTCTTCTCCTTGGGGTGCGCCCGTACTATTTGTCAAGAAGAAAGACGGTTCAATGCGGATGTGCATTGATTACCGTGAATTGAACCGTGTTACCATCAAAAACAAATATCCTCTTCCTCGTATTAATGATCTTTTTGACCAGTTACGGGGTGCTTCTATTTTTTCCAAGATTGATCTTAGATCGGGTTATCATCAGATTCCCGTTCGGGAAGCAGATATTCCTAAGACTGCTTTCAGCTCGAGGTATGGTCATTTCGAATTCAATGTGATGCCATTCGGTTTGACTAATGCTCCAGCTATATTCATGGATCAGATGAATCGTACCTTCCGGGAGTATCTTGATAAATGTGTGGTGGTATTCATTGATGACATTCTAATCTTTTCAAAATCTAAGGAAGAACATGCTGATCACCTTCGAACCATTTTGAGCGTTCTTCGATGCCAAAAGTGGTATGCTAAGTTCTCCAAATGTGAATTCTGGTTGCCCGAGGTATCTTTCCTTGGTCATGTCATTTCCCAAGACGGTGTTATGGTTGATCCAGCTAAAATTGAGGCGGTTGTGGATTGGAAAAGTCCGAAAAATGTGTCCGAGATACGGAGTTTCCTTGGTTTAGCGGGTTATTATCGGCGGTTTGTGCAAGATTTCTCCAAATTAGCAAGACCGATGACTCAATTGCTAAAGAAGGAAGCAAAGTATATTTGGACCGATGAATGTGAAGTTGCCTTCTTAGAATTGGAGAAGAGATTGACTACCGCACCGATCTTAACTTTACCAGATGATGAAGCGGAGTATGATGTATATTGTGATGCTTCAAAGCATGGTTTGGGATGTGTCTTGATGCAGAATAGAAAGGTCATTGCTTATGCTTCTCGACAACTCAGGGTTCATGAAGTGAATTACCCGACTCATGATCTTGAGTTAGCAGCTGTAGTACATGCCTTGAAAACTTGGAGACATTATCTTATTGGAGTTCATTGCCGAATTTACACCGATCATAAGAGCTTGAGGTGCATTTTTACTCAGAAGGAATTGAACATGAGGCAGAGAAGATGGTTAGAGTTGGTGAATGATTACGATGCTGAGTTGATTTATCACGAGGGAAAAGCAAATGTCGTAGCAGATGCTTTGAGTAGGAAGACTAGTCATTCTTTAAATGCTCTTGGTACCTTACCCGATGAACTAGTAACCGAATTTCGGAAGCTGGAGATACAGTTTGTTGGGAAAGGATTTGATTATCTTGGTGCTTTGACTGCGGAACCTGATTTTTATCGTGAGATTCGTACTTGTTTACCGGAGGATGCTACTTTTATCGCCATTCGAGCAAAAATATCACTTGGGCAAGCTAAGGATTGTGAGGTGGATAATGATGGCTACCTTCGTTACCATGGTCGAATGTATGTTCCGAGAAGTGCCGAGTTGAGGAAGAGAATACTTGATGAAGCTCACCTTTCTCCTTATTCTATTCATCCGGGTGGCGACAAAATGTATAAAGATTTGAGACCACAATTCTGGTGGCCTAGGATGAAGATTGAAGTGAAGGAGTATGTTAGTCGATGTCTTACTTGTCAGAAGGTGAAGATTGATCATCAAAGACCCGGAGGTTTGCTGCAACCTTTGGAGATTCCTCTGTGGAAATGGGAGTCTATTTCTATGGACTTCGTGATGGCTTTACCTACTACTTCAAGTGGAAAGAATGCTATTTGGGTAATTGTAGACCGTCTAACCAAGTGTGCTAGATTCGTGCCTATCAAAGAAACTTGGAATATTGAGGTTTTAGCTGCTGCCTATGTGAGAGAGATAGTGCGCTACCATGGAGTTCCTAAAGATATTGTTTCAGATCGTGATCCGAGATTCAGTTCCCGATTCTGGACAGCCTTACAAGAAGCCATGGGTAGTAAATTGTTGATGAGCACCGCTTTTCATGCCGCTACTGATGGTCAAACTGAGAGAACAATCCAAACCTTGGAAGATCTTCTTCGATCTTGTGCTTTAGACTTTCATACATCTTGGGAGAAGAGTTTGCCTTTTGTGGAATTTTCTTATAACAACAGTTATCATGCTTCTATCAGATGTCACCATATGATGCTTTAACGTATTGGGGGGGGGGGGGGGTGTGGGGTAGGGGGCGGTGGGGGTGGGTGGTTGGGGGGGGGGGTGAAATCTTAGTCCTTTTGTTGGATCAATGCAAGATGAACATGTTTTGAGGTCCCGACATTGTACTGGAAACGATTGATTCAGTCAAGTCATTCGAGAGCGAATTAAGCCCGCTGCAAGATAGACCAGAAATCCTAGTGCCGATTTCGTCGTCCCGACCGGCGGTTGAATTTGATGTTGAAGACCGGGTATTTCTTAAAGTATCACCAATGAAAGGAGTGAAACGGTTTGGAGTGAAAGGGAAGTTGAGTCCTAAATATATTGGGCCGTTTCGTGTGCTTCAAAGAGTTGGTCCTGTTGCTTATCGTTTGGAATTACCTCCGAACTTGAGCAAGGTTCATGATGTATTCCATGTTTCTCAGTTGAAGAAGTATATCAGAGATCCGAGTCATATTATTCAAGAAGAAGTGTTGGACTTGGAACCTAATTTGGCTTTGGAAGAAAGGCCGATTCGTATACTTGAAAGGGCTAACAAACAACTCCGAAACAAGGTGGTGCCTTTAGTTCGTATCCTTTGGCGTTGTGGAAACGTCGAATCCGAAACTTGGGAACCCGAAGCGAAAATGTTAGCTAAATATCCCGAGCTCTTTGCTTGAGGTAAATTTCCTTCTTTCTTTCCTCTTTCTATTCGATTTAACCGTTCGAAGATTTCATACCGTTTATCGATATTCCTGATGCTGACGAGAACCTGCCGTTCCGTAGATAAGACCCCGTATTTTATTACAAATATAATTTTAACAGTTTTGAAATAGACCTACATATATGTTACGTTCCTTCTTCTAAGTTTCGAGGACGAAACTTTTTAAAAGGAGGTGATTGTAACAACCCGAAATACCCAATTTGCTTAATCATAGCTTTATGGATACTGTTTCAGTAGAACTTAGTTTTATAATAGAATTTTTTTCACGAGTCGTATTTTGTGAAATTCCGCGTTCGTATTTGGAATTTTTGAGGGATTTCATGAAAAGACCGTTTTTGGTCATCTTTGACTTTTCTTGACTTTTAAACCGTCTTTGACTTTTCCTTGACTTTTTAAAGTCGTCATTGACTTTTTATTTATTTTTTAGTCGTCTTAAACTTTTCTGAACTTTTAAGCCATTTTGACTTTTTCCGACTTTTTAGTCGATTTTGACTTTCGTTGACTTTTCCCGACTCGTCTTGCGATTTTGAAGACCGAAAGTTTATTTAAAAAAATTATATTTTTGATTTATTTTTATTTATATTTATTATGATTTATCATAATTTAATATAATTATTTTGAATTTATTTGGAATTTAAATAATAACTTTTACGGTTTTTAACCGAAAGTCATTTAACTATTCCCGACGCATCGTAAAGCGCGCAACAAAATCGAAACTCGACTTTGGCATGAGTCACGCGGCCATGTCATCATTTTCCACTCACGATGGGATATTTTAATTGATTCGATTACAATAATACAAATATTTTAGATATTTGTTACTTTATCGATCCGTCAACGGAGATTACGCAAAACGAGCAAAAACAGACCCGAATCACCTCAAACCACACGGCTCCTTAAAGTCCTCTAATAGCCTTGATATTTTGATTACTTTTGATTACAATATCATAATATCTAGATCACTATTCGCTTTATCGATAAATTAACGAAAATTACGCAAAACGCTCGAAATCAGACCCGACAATCACAATTCCACACGGCACACTTACCCACTCTTAAGCCTTGATATTTTCATTATTTTACATTTTAATCTCATAATATCTTGATATTAACTTTATCGTAAATTATATTTAATCTTTTACCGTAAAACAATTATTAAACGCGAGTCAATTACGGAACAACAATTTCAAAACTCGACACCTTTATGTGTCTATAAACACACGGCACACACACCATCCATATGACTCACAAACAACTTTTCATTTTACAACAAATCAAAATAAGATCAAAACCTCACTTTATTTAATCGTTCTTCGCGTTCTTCATCGTTCATCTTTAGTTCTTCATCGTTCTTGAGCAAAACCTCCATAACTCCTTCATTTCTTAATTAAATCCTTCCTAATTTATATTTCTAGGATCTCCTCTTCGCTCTCCATCTTCACGTATGTTTTATTTTCAATTCCGTCAAGATCGTTTTCATCATTTAATTATGGAAAATTTAGTTTAAGTTCTAATAATTGTTTTCTTGTTATTTCTTATAGGGGAAGAGTTTGAAGACGAATTTGGGGACTCTTATATTTTGGGTGAAGACTAGTAGAAGGGTTTTCTTATTTATATTTTCTTATATTTTGTGCTAAGTGGCTTTTGCTAGCTAAGGTAACATTTCCGATTTACTCGACGAATTAATGTCACATAGCCTTAGTTTTGTTTTTGTAGTCTTTAGTTTTGGCTCATGTTATAGTATTTATGATTTTAGCTAGTAATATAGCCTTTAGTTTTATTTAATTGGATTTTGGTGCATATTTATTTTTGGTTCATGTTTTTATGATATATGGATTTTTAGTTGGTAATATGTTAAGTAGTAATTATTATGTTGTTTTATGATTTTTATGTTGTATGGAATTTTTGTGATGTTGGATGATTTTTGATGATTTTATGTTGTATGAATTTTTATGATGATTTAGTGTTCTTGATGATTTTTAAGTTGTAGTGAATTTTTATGTTGATTTATGGTTCTTGATGAATTTTTATGGTTTTTCATAAGTTATGATTTTTATGTTGTTTATGAACTTTTAACAAATTTAGTGTTCTTGAAGAATTTTAAATGATTTTTTACTAAGTTATGATTTTTATGTTGTTTATGAAATTTTAACAAGTTTAATGTTCTTGACAAATTTTGATGATTTTTAATAAGTTATGATTTTGTATGAATGTTGTTAAAATGGTTGTTTGATGATTAAAAACATGTTGGAAGTGATTTGATGTTGTTGGTGGTGTGACCCGTGAGGGGAGGACTGAACCGGGTCCAAACCAGACCGGTCCAGGCCGGTTCAGACCCGGTCTGGGTTGGTCAAGGTGGGTCCGGGTTTTGGTCTTTGGGTTGTGTCGATGTTTGATTGATTGGTTGTTGTTTTGACGGGTTTTCATTAT
>JAIUZE010019023.1:0-38460 GCA_022085475.1 Heliosperma pusillum
GACGTTCGGGTTTTAAACCGTAAAAGTTATTCTTTAATTCCGAATAAATTTCAAAATAATTATATTAATTATCATAATTCAATAAATCTTTAATAAAAATAAATTAAATTTATTATTTTTCAAATATATTTTCGGTCTTTCAAATTACGGGGTGAGTCGGAAAAGTCAACGAAAGTCAAAGTTGACTTAAAAACGGGATTCTCATGGAATCTCGCAGAAATTCCAAATACGAACTCGGAAATTCCAAATTCGACTGGAAACAATAAATTCCAATTTAAAAACTTAAATATGCTGAAAAGTATCCGTAAAATATTTTCACTAGAAAAATAGGGTACTTTTCGGGTTGTTACAAAGTAGGTAGAAAGTAATAAGATAGAATTAAACCTACGAGGAGTGGGTATTTTTTTTTGTTTAAGGGAACTTAAATGAACGAAAGAAGCACGATACAAAAGATCTTATAGACAGGGGGATCCCACGTGGTCATACCATAGAGTAAACAAGTAAAAGTAGTGTAAATAGAGGTTTTTAAAAAACTTTTAGGTAAAACAAAACTACAATGTTACTTTAGTATTTGTAAAAAAAACTTGGATTGCCTCGCGGTGTCAAATACGTGTTTTGATTTCTAGTTTGCGCACTTAGTAGCACTAGATGGAATAACCTTGGATTGCCTCGCGGTGTGATTTGTGCGAGTTTTGTCTAGCATTACACGCATCAGTCTTATAATTCTGGTTTCAATACTCTAGCAAACGCAAGTACCTTTAAATAAATAGTTAAATTTCATAGCAACGCAAATATAGATAATTACATTGTATAGTTGAGAGTAGTTAAATATACAAATAAATATATATATATATATATATTATTATTTTGAAGTTAGAGTAATCTTCTCTTTGAATTTAACCCTACTTTTATTCATATATTTTCTATTACGAGTTTTAACTCAATAAATTAATTCGGAAATATTATTGTGACTTAAAAGGAGTATTTGTTTAAGGACGGCGACGCGCAGCAGTGGAAGACCCCGCAGCAGCATTTGAAGGCCCTGCAGCAGCAGTGGAAGGCCTTGTAGCAGGAGTGGAATGAATCACAGCAGCAGTGGAATGACGATGTGTGTGAAGTATAAGAACATCATTTACAAAGTCATAAGAGAGGGTAACCCAAGAACCAATGACGATTTGCTTTCTAGCGACATAGCTGCCCTATATTCCATCACCAAATCGGACAAATGATTTATGGTTACCAAATTCTTCGATGTTCATCTGAATATCATTGAAATCGTCGTCAAGTAAGTCTTTAACCTTAAAATCCACACATTTTTCATTATCCCACTTCGCTTTTTTATAATCAGGTAACAAAGGGTAAATTTTATCAAAAAATTCTTGTTTTGGAAATTTCAAACGAGATCTTGGTGTTATTGAAGTCCCCGCTTTGTCTACTTGTACGTCAATTCCACTTGCATTTGTTCCCGACATTATGAATTTACGCTTGTTAATGTAAATTGAAATATAGTTTTATGATGTGTTTTCGTAAATAAAGGCGTATATATATATATATATGTAGAATATGATACTACTTAATGCTCGGATTTTACAAGCATGGTGAACATAATACATAGTAATAGTGATTAATAAATGGTCCGCACGACAAATTATTATTGCACATCACCATGACCGGCATAAATGTCATGGTCACAATACGTGAAAAATATTTTAAAAAAAATTAATGTATATATATAGTTATACTTATGATATTTGAGATTTTTAGTAATAAGTATAAGATCACTATTCACTAGTATAGATCTTGCACAATATATGCGCGGTATGACCGGTATCAGTATATATAAAGTTTTTATTTTTTAAGGGTATTAATTAATACTTATACGAGTACATTTTAAATCAGCATTTCATAATACTCCCTTTGTCCCGCTATATTGGTGTCCTTTAATTTTGGTAGAAATACAAAGGATAGAGTTAATGGATAACACGTGGACAAGAGTCTCATTGAGTGATTAAATTACTCATAAAAATATTTCCTAATATATAAAAGACATCAATTCACTACGACATCCTAAAAATGAATATGACAACAATTAATCGTCGGGACGGAGAGAGCATTTAATATTACACTTCATTATATTTTGATAGAAAACAGAAAAATTGAAATGGAAAACCAATCAAAGAGATTTGAGTAAAGTTTTGAAACGTGATTTTTTATGAAACTACTTTATTTTTACCATAAAACTACAGGTTTCATTTTATAAATTGTCTTCAATTATTTAAATGATTTTTTTTTTCACAAAGCTAATAGTAGATATTGTATGTTTCTTAAACTCGATATTAGACATTTCTAATATCATAATACATTTAGTTTACTCTTAAACTAAATAAATCTTATGCATGCATAACTAGATATAAAAGAAAGAACCATTTCTTACATTGATTATGAAAATATGGGCACAATATTTGAACTCCTTTCAAATATTGATCTTGAGCTAGTATGGTGAGGATGATCTTCCAAGTTTCAAACTAGAAACTCTCCAATAAGTTGCACCCAAGACTACCCTTAATCACTACTAAAATACTACACTAGTATTATTTGTAATAACCCTTTAAAAATAAATCTAATAACTCTATTACTACACTAGTAATTTTTATTAGAATATATGAACTCAAAGTATTATATGAACTTCTTAAGTTTAGTGAGATGTTAGAGAGAAGTAGTGATTTTGCATGAATGAATTATATGAGGTAGTGTATTGTATAAATAAGAGGAAAAACAAGCCCTATTTGGCTTGCTCAAAACCGGTCACACACACACACCCACATGGGTGGGGTGTTGTCATTTTCACATTGTTCTTCACAATGCAAGATTGAGTGTATGAGTTATTGTAGTAATGATTTGTTCTAATTCTCAATTAGAATAAAATTACAAACTAAAATCATACCCATTATCACCACAAAACCGGTGCACCCATATAAAATGGGTGTCCATTTTATTTTTTGCAATTTGTCATTTGTCACAAGTGTGACATGTGACATATAACATGTAATTTTGCTTATAAATGTGCATTTAACCAATTTAAATGCAATTTCATAACAAATAAATTAGACTTAACATTTTAAGTCACATTTTATAATTACATGTAAATAAAATGGGTCCTCTCATATTTGGTTAAAATAATCTACAACAATTTGTAATTATAATTAACCAAATTAACTTATCTCAAATGTTTCAGAAACATAATGCATTCTTAGTAATATAACAATTAAATTACCAAAATGAATCTTATTTAATCATATTACAATAAGATATATTTCTCACTCACAATTTAAACTTGGTTCATTTTAAGGGATTAATTAATCTGTATCACTATACAATTAATTAATGTACATGATTAGGGGAGTGTCCTTTAGGTGTGACCTCAAGGGATCAACTGATCACCACCGTCATACGACAGTAACGTCAAACTCAATTGAGCCAATCGTTACCGATTTATGTTGACCAGTTGACTATAATATTCATCATCCCTTTGTATTATTATTATTGAGATTTAATTATGTGATCGCACTATTGTTGAGGACACTTACTCCAACAGATATTTGTCAAGTTATTCTTTAAATTAATAATAGTTGTATTAATGAAAAGTTTAGTAACTTATAGTTTATCGTCTCATACCAATTCTATTTTACTATAATGAACAAATCATAATTTTGAATTTAATTAAGAGATTAATTATATATGATTATATTTTAAGGAAAAGAAAATGGGTTATCATGAAATAAAGTATCCCTTGTTCGTTATTCAAATAGATGCATTTTGGGGTGAAAATAAGTTTTTATTCTTTTTGTAGTGAGAGGATTGACATTTTACTTTTGTCTATAGATCATGTATCTGAGTTAATGCTACTTTTTTTTTTTACGATGGAACTCATAGCCGCTATCTTTAGTGCGCATTATATATGCTTGTCGAAAATTTACTTAATATAAGAATTTCTTCAGTTGTGAAGATAGGCACTTAGGCACAATTATCATTTCAAATTAAGTAGTCAGATTTGATTCGAAAATTGGGGAACCCCTTAAAACAATATATACATATACTTTGGGACATGTCCTACTATTATGTATTTATGTTACCTTGTGATCATTTGTTTACCTTTTTTTACTTTGGGGCGTCATGTTCATTTGTTTACCGAGTAAACACTACTAGAAGGACCTCAACTATTACAAAATATAGCTATAAGGACCTCAACTTACATTGTGTGACTTTAAGGACCTCAAATAATCTTTTTTACCATAATACCCTTGTGTATAGTTGTATAGTTGTATAAGTACATACTTATTATTTTGTACTATCACAAATTCTCATTTAAGACGGTCACTATCCGTCTTAAACTTAAGACGAGTCTAATACATATCAAATCACCCTATTTGTTGCCTAAAAAATACCAATTTTTTTTGTCTTTACTACCATCACTAGTTTTATACCCGTGCAAAAAATGCACGGATTTACTATCTTATAATTGAAAAATAAAATATATAAATATCGTTTTTGTCTTATCGATTTGAAAGTTCAGAAAAGAAGAAGGGAACGAACAAAAAAAATCAGAGGAAGTATATATAGAGAGATATATAGAGATATATGTGAAAAAATAACAATCTCTTTTATAATTTATATTTCATTAAACTTATTTATTGTATAAAATTTACCTATTTTTCCTTCTAGTTGCTTGTAATCTAAAATTGATTTATAAAATGAACTAATGAACTTGGGCCATGATATAGATCCATGTAAGAAGATGACAACACATAACTCTCACAACTTAATTATGAGCCTTCATATATAACACAAATTCTCAACGGTCATTATACTTAATCTTAAAATAGGTTAAATACATAGCAAATTACTTTACTTGTTGCCTAGGGAATATCGAAGTTGTCTTTGGTACCATCATTTGATACTATTTGACACATCTTAAGCTAAGACGAATATTACCCGTCTTAATCAACTCCATATCAAAATACTAACCCTAAACAAAGCCACTCACTTTTCTCTTATTCCAGGGTCACTCTCAGAGTTTGTTCATGATTCTTTCAACTCTATCTCTCTCTTTTTTTTATTCCTCAAAAAATCAAAATTAACTTTTCATCCATATCTCAATTTGTTTGTGATTAATTTCGTCCTTTCACTCTTCTTACATCTATATTTCATCTCATTCATTATTAATCCATGCAATCATTATTTACAAAAATTAACCAAAAAAATCAGCATGCGTTGTTGTCGAGTTTCATATTCCGGTTCTTTTTTCATTTTATTTTATTTCTTTTGTATTTGAGTGAGTTCAACTTTATAGATTTGCAGTTCTTTTGAGATTTAAATGTGTGCAAGTTTTTATGTAAAAATCATAAAAAAAAATACATATAAATCATAAAAAAAAAACATATTAACTCGACTATTTCAATTGTTTTTATCTGGATACACATGACGTATTAAATTTATGGTACCGGTTTATTGTTAAATGATATTTTTTTAATTAATAATAGGAAATAAAATCATCTCTTAAATTTCGCTAAAACAATAATATTTGGTCTACTAATATGATTTAATTTTTGAGTTATCACTGGAAAATATATTTATTTTCAAAAGTAATTATGTGATATTCTTGGGTACCAAGACGTCCGAAAAGAGGGGTTTTTTTCCATGGATTTTTTTTTAAATTGTTTTATACCGAAGTCGGAATAAAATTGAATTCTGGATACTTTTTAAAAGAGATAATCATATTAATATTGCAATATTTATATTAAAAAAAAAAAGATGTTTGAGTACGGCTTTTTAATCTCTTTTTTTCATTTTAATATTCATGTTATTTTCACACTAATTTAGTCTAGGTTTTTCATTGTAGTTTATATGATAGTTTATAATTTTATTTGCCAATTTATAATTTTATAATCATCCATATACCTAAGCTCTCTAAATCAAAAGATATGAAAAATAATTAGCATTGGTTATTACGTAGAAAACATGCATTCAATTAATTAAAAACATCTTCAATTAATGGGCCCTACCACTACCTAAATAAAAGATATTTTTTCCTCATTTTAATGAGCCACGAGAATCCTCTAAATGATTCCTCTTTAGTATATAGAAGATGTGATAATATTTAACCTCTCTTAAGCTTAAAACGGATAGTCCGATAGGACTTATTGTTGTACTATTAACTACGGAGTATAATTTAGGTTGATCAAACGTATTTATCATATTGAATATTCTATCAAATTGACTAAATAACGTGTTGATTTATGTCAATAAAATCATGATGATTAATTTCAAATTAAATTTCCAAAATATTTATAAATCAGCTAAAAAAGTTAGTTTACATGAATTCGGAACTATACTTTACACAAAATCTTATCTTATATAAGATCGTCTTACAATAATTTGTTATAAGATCATTACAATACATAAAAAATGTGATCTTATTTTTCATATCAATTTAGACGATGCTAATAACACATTTTTTAATTGGTACCGATTTTACAATGTTAATACCTATTTTATCGTACTCCGTATATATGACATTTTTTTAATACTCGTCTAGTATCTTTTCATATCTATTTTATGACTTTTAGTTAATGTATTACAGTACTTACTAGTCTCACAATTAATGTTAAATGATCATACAAAGTACTTGCTCACTATCTTACTACGTACTCCGTAATAGGATATGTTAAATATTTGAATTTACAAGTGAGAGACATAATTGAATTTGTTAGTTATAAAATAGTCTAGAACACATTGTTTAAGGGTCATATATAGTTCCCTTGTGACGTGTATCCGTCTTAACATTAAAACAAGTCAATTATAAATGTATAATCTTACTTGAGCATTTAAGACAAGTTAAATACTTTACTTTTATCGATGCATTATGTTGTTGTACTGTCTTATTCTTACTACTTGACTCGTCTTAAATTTAAGATGAATACCTCCGTCTTAAATAAGAACCCGGCTTAAAATACACTTCATATATGCTCATTAGTCATACCTAAAAAATACGGAAGCATATGCAAGGTTATTTTCGTCAAAAACAATGTTTGGGGTCCTTATAGCCACGGAATAAAAGTTCGGGTCCTTAAAGCTACATTTTGAGTCCTTTTTGTAGTGTTTACTCTTTGTTTACCATTCTATATGGGGATTGTTTTTTTATATCATCCAATAACATTATTATCCGTTAAGTAAAATCACAACTTGATCGCTTCCTCTTTTCTTGGTATTTGTGCAAAAGTAAAGGAAAATAAATGACTGAGATGGAAAAATTAACAAAGTAGGTAGAAGTAATAAGATAGAATTAAACCTAAGAGGAGTGGGTATTTTATTTTGTTTAAGGGAACTTAGATGAACGAAAGAAGCACAATACAAAAGATTTCATAGACAAGAGAATCCCACGCTGGCAATATGTCATACCATAGTGTAAAACAAGTACTTGTATATGTTAGGTAAAACAAAATTACAAAGACACAAAGTTACTTAGGTATCCGTAAAAAAACAACCTTGGATGGCTTCGTGGTTTGAAATATGTGTTTTGATTTCCATTTTTCGCACTAGTTAGTAACACTAGATGGAATAACCTTGGATTGCCTCGCGGTGTGACTTGTGGGAGTTGTGTCTAGCACTATACGCATCAGTCTTATAATTCTGGTTTCGATACTCTAGCAAACACAAGTACCTTTAAATAACACAACTTCTTATTTGTGACGGGTCAAATTCCCCTTTCAAAGGGCAAGTGATGTGCAAATGGAGCTCCCCACTTGCTTTGCCACTTGCTCTTTGTGAGGGGGATTTGACCCGTCGTAAGCTTGCGACGGGTCGCCCCGTCACAAGCAAGACTTATTGTTTAAATAAATAGCTAAATATCATAGCAACGCAAATATTATCTTTATATTTTATCTTTATATTAAAGGGGAAGCATCTAAAATCTTCCCTTTAGTTCCTTAATTTAAGGAAATAAAAAAACTTTTCTTACCCCTTACCCCACCCACCACTAAAAGCTTCTCCAATTTTCTAAAAAAAAAACTTCTCCAATTCATGATATTTTATTTCCACTTAAACTATAAACATGACTTAAATTTTACATTAATCAATCTCTTTTTTCTACATTAGGTATAATTATTTTAGCTATATAAAATTCATAAGGATGTTATTGATAACTCGATATAACTTAAAGTAAAACAATATTGTCACACAAAAATAGATACAATTGAAAACTAATTTTTTTTTTAAAAAAAGAGAACTTAAATTAGAAATAAAAGAAAAAAATTAACCATGTCTCAAAGAATGATAAAAACTTTTGAAATTTACAGACAAAAATATTAAATTAAGCAAAAATAATTAAAACTTAATCGTATTATATAAATATTACTCGATTAATCGACCCCAATATATCATTTATGCTAACTCCAAATGAAATTTATAATTCAAATCTAAATTATTAAATATCGTTATATAACTTAACTTAATAATCAATAAAGCATAATCTTGAATATTTACATTTTTCTTATAAATAATTTTAAACAACATACCCGTGCAAATTTGCACAGGTTTAAGATTAGTAGATAATTACATTGTATAGTTGAGAGTAGTTAAATATACAAATAAATATAAATATATATTATTATTTTTAAGTTAGAGTAAACCTCTCTTTAAAGTTAACCCTACTTTTTTAATCATATATTTTATATTACGAGTTTTAACTAGAGAAATTAATTCTGAAATATTATTGTGTCTTAAAAGGAGTATTTGATTAACGACGACGCGTAGCAGTGGAAGGCCCTGCAGCAGTAGCGGAATGACCCGCGGCAGCAGCGGAATGACCCGCGGCAGCAGCGGAATGACCCGCAGCAGCAACGGAATGACCCGCAGAAGCAGCAGAATGACCCGCAACAGCAGTGGAATGACGATGTGTGTGAAGTATAATAACATCATTTTCAAAGTCATAAAAGAGGCTAACCCAAGAACCCTCGACGATTTGCTTCCTAGCGACATAGCTGCCCCATATTCCATCACCAAATCGGACAAATAATTTACGGTTACTACTAAATTCTTCGATGTTCATCTGAACATCATTGAAACCCTCATCAAGTAAGTCATTAACCCTAAAATAAACACATTTTTCATTATCCCACTTTACTTTTTTATAATCCGGTAACTTAGGGTAAATTTTCTCCAAAAATTCTTGTTTTGGAAATTTCAAACGAGATATTGGTGTTGTTAAAGACCCCGTTTTGTCTACTTGTACGCGAATTCCCCTTGCAGTTGTTCCCGACATTGTGGATTATCGCTTGTTAATGTAAATTGAAATATAATTTTATGATGTGTTTTAGTATGTAAAGGCGTATAAATATATATATATATATATATATATATATATATGTAGAATATGATACTACTTATTGCTCGGATTTTACAAGCATTGTGAAGATAATACAAAGTAATAGTGATTAATAAATGGTCTGCATGACAAATTATTATTGCCCATCAACATGACCGGCATAAATGTCATGGTCACAAGACGTGAAAAATATTTTAAAAAAATATCTAATGTATATATAGTTATGATATTTGAGATTTCTAATAATAAGTACATGATCATTAGTATAGATCTCGCACAATATATGCGCGGTATATATAAAGTTTTTATTTTTTAAGGGTATTAGTTAATATTTATACGTTTTAAATCGGCATATTATAATACTCCCCCAGTCCGGTGAATTGTTGTACTTTCATTTTGACACAAAGAACTAGCTAGGAAAGACTGGGGGACCATTTGTAGTTTCACTTATTGGATGACAAGTGGACAATAGTCTCATTGAATGATCAAATTAATCATAGAATACTTTCCTAATATAGAAAGGACAATAATTCACTAAAACACCCTAAAAATGAATAGAACAACAATTAACCGGGACGGAGGGAACATTTAATATTACACTCCATTGTATTTTGATAGGAAACAAAAAAATTGAATTGGAAAACTAAACAAAGAGAATTGAGTAAAGTTCTGATATGTGAATTTTTATGAAAATACTTTATTTTTAACATAAAACTACATGTTTCATTTTATGAATAGTAAATACGTGTCAAGTTATTCTTTAAAGTAATAATAATTGCATTAATTTAGTAACTTGTAGTTTATCGTCTACTACGAATTTTATTTTATTATAATGAACAAATCATAATTTTAGCTTTAATTAAGAGATTAGAGTTTAACTATATAAAATTATATTTTAAGAAAAAAAATACGGAGTAATGGTTTATTGAAAGAAAGATAATGCATTTTAGTAGTGAGAGGATTGACATCTTCCTTGTGTCTAGACTATAGCTCATGTATTGAGTTAATGCTTCTTATTATTTTATATTTTTAACGATGGAACTCGTAGTTGCAATTTTTAGTGCGCATTATGTATGCTCGTCGAAATTTGACTTAATATAAGAGTTTCTTGAGTTGTGAAGATAGGTACTTAGCCACAATTATCACTTTTAATCAAGTAGTCAGTTTTGATTCGAAAATAGGGGCACCCCTGAAAATAATATAAGAAAAAAGAAGATAATAAAGTTTTGACGACAAGTCCTACTATTATGTTACCCTATTTGTCGTAGTCAATTGTTTACCTTTTCCATTTTTGATGTCTTGTTCTGTGTTTATATTGAGAATGTCTTTTATAGGTTACTGATTATCCAATAACATTATTATCCACTTGTTATCCATTAATGTAAAATCACAACATGATCTCTGTCTCTCTTCCAGGCTGTCATACCATAGAGTAAACAAGTAAATGTAGTGTAAATAGGAATTTTTAAAAGCTTTTAGGTAAAACAAACCTACAGAGTCACTTAGGTATCTGTAAAAAAAACCACTTTGAAAAATCCAAAGTGATGCAAATTCTGAATGACTTTATTAGGGATGTCAATGGGGCGGGGTGGGTGCGGAGGAAGGGTATCCCGTACCCGCATCCACGAACAATAATGTGTACCCACACCCGCCCCACGACCCGTGCGGGTGACACTTTTCAAAACCGCACCCGCCCCGCGGGGATCCGCTTATCCGCCAAATTATCGTTTCCCTTGTAAGAAAATTTTTAAAATAAAATTCTTGTATCTAAAACATACCAAGTATCGTAAAAATTTTACGAATAAGTCTCCGCAAAGTTATTTGAAATAAATCACATTCAATTAATTAGTTATTACATAAGTTTTTTAAACAAGTAGTTGGTGAAAGTTAAAAGATTATCTACGCCACAAATATAATCTACCGATTTTGCAAAATCTAGGTAGGAAATCTAGCATTCTAGCTAAATAGATAAGTCTCTTTTATTACTTTAGCCTTTATCTTTATGAAATTATTAGTTTTTTTAATTTTTACTTATCTAGACCTATATTATAGGTGAGCGGGAGATGAGTGCGGCGGGTATAAGTGGGGCGGGGACATGCGAGGCGGGGTGGTGTGGGGCGGAGTGGGGTGGGGTGGGTATGGGGCGAGTCTCATGTAATACCCGCACCCGCTCCACGACCCGCGACGAATGACACTTTTCATACCCGTCCCCGCCCCACCACCCATCAAACCATTACCCGTACCCGCCCCAAGTGGGGTGGGTGTGGGGTGAGACCCGTCAAGACCCGGCCCGTTGACATCCCTAGACTTTACAAACCAAAATGGAAAATAGAAACATAAAGCAACAAACCAAATGAAACATAAATGTGAATACAAAAGGGATCATTGTCCTCCAAACCAACATAAGTTCAAAAATAGGGAGTTCAAGCTAAAATGAAAATGGTCAACGTCGACTATTCAGCACTCGTTGGCTCTCTCAAGTAAATCTCCAACAAGCAACGACATGTTAAGTATTCATTCATTAAAAATAAATGTCATAGTCAGTATCAAGTGTCATTTGAGCCCATATTACACCATAAATCAACAATAAAGTAGAAATAAGTTTTTTTTATGTGTGGTACAAAATTACAAATGTACAACCAACAATAAAACCACAAATTCTCATATTAATTCTCTCCGAATATACTTTATTAGGTAATTTTTACTTTGATGTTTTGGCACGGTACAATCAAATTTTGTAAGATGAACATTATTCTCTCGGAACAAAATAAATATTACGAGTAATGAACAATAATTGTTTTTATTCTACACAAGACTAACCATAGATATACGAGTATAACTCAATCCAAAGGGGGTTTCGAATTACAATTACGCTATTTGACTACATGTCTACATCTTTATATAGAATACGACTTCCCCAAGCGTATGGTTCATCTCTTCACCGGTTCACCCTATTATGCTTTCTGCCATTCAAGTTTACGACTGAGGCTCAGAGGGTTACGGCCTAACCAATGATGGCCTTATTTGTTCAGCAATTCTCTGTATTCTTATACTCCACTACCTCATCATAGGTGTCCATGTTAAAACAGCTCTCAGCAAAGCATCTGAAAGCGCAACCAATTCGTCAGCAAAACTTTAGCTGATACAGTACATTTCTCTAATCTGGAAACCACAAGCCTCCGAGCACAAATTTGGTTGTTACGAAGAGTAGTTTACAGTTTACTATCCCCTCCGTCTCAATCATATGTATACCTTTGATTCTATACCCCTCACAAATGATTGGGACAGACTGAATACGACAAAAGGTAAGCATTGCTTATTTAAGAGGAATTAGTAACATACCTAAGTTCATGCCAGAAAACGGTGGTCATTTCACCCAAAAACGGTCTCAATGGGGAAAGAAAGGTGTCTTCCTCATCACTGCAAGTTGAGAGCACCCTAGGCTTCTTCTCAATACTCAACAAATACATTGACGTAGCCACGTGCACAATGACAGTTGGATCTGGGTCTTCAAGAACAGCTTGTAACTCCCTCCGAATCCATGGTTCAATTCTATGTAAGATCTCTTCTCTATGACAACTATTCATCATTCTATTCTGATTTATAAAAGAAATAACACGCGTCAGATTCTGAGCATTAGATCATGTTCCAAGTACAGCAGGTAATTTACAGAGAGTGAAATATAAGTATGGCATTCATTTTGAAACGAGCCGTAACTTACTGAAGCTCATCTTTATGGACTTATGGCAATATACTCGAAGCACAGCATACAAATCATCTAAAAGGCCTGTCTACAAAGCAATTTCTTTTTCGGTTCTTCTACCTAATTAATGAGTGAATAATTTGTTATACGAACATTACTAAAACTATGAAATCATCCATCGTCGTGTGAAAGATGTAAACATCAAATTTACTGAAGCATGAGAAAGAATTACAACTGCATCCTAGAAATGAATCATATACTGAAGCGGAACAGGACATGAAACAGAACAAGGCCTTCACAAGTTCCTGTTGCTACACACGTCATCATCATCATAATTCGTAATACAAACAAGCCAGCTACACATCACTCGAAACTCAAATATACTCCCAAGTACTATTCATACCTGATTAAGATTCCGTTCTTGAAACGGAACAGCTCGCAAGCCACACTTGTAAATGCTGCGGAAACCATAAAAAGGAAAAGCATAAGCAACTCGGATATTGTCAACAAATCCTAATATACTATCCCTCATAATGTGCTTATTGCTTATCCAACCGAAGGATCAAATAGTTGGTTTTGAATTATTGTTCTTCCAAATGCATTTTTAGGGATTTAGGTATGCCATGTCGAGTTCCAGGCGTTGTCTCCGATTAAAGAATTTCAAGGTTTTAAATCCAATATGTACACCCACTATTCATTGCTCACAACAGCAAAGATCATACTCAAAGAGGTTCAAAACACGTCGTCTCCAATTCTGATCGTTTCAATCTCTAACCCTAATTCACTGCTACTTCCGAGACCATGTTGCTAGTCATTAAACTATCACTCATGCAAAAGTAACTGAATCAAATATTCACAATTTCACATATGTGCATTGTATGTTGACATACCAAAATTCTTGTCCTCAGCAAAGTTCACATAAGCACCCTACCTACCATTGAAGTAGTAAGCATTTCCCATAATCCCATACTACACATTATCAATTTACTACTAATGACTCGATTCCGTTTAGAAGTACTTCTAGTTCTAGCTAAAAAAAACATGCAAAAATCATTACCTAGCTCGCCATTGAATAATCCGTTCCTGAATTACATCGCCAGAACCCGACCTCACCCGACCAAACGACCGCAGACGTGGCACCGGCCTGGACCGGCGATTCCCCGCATTTAACACTTCCCTCGTCCTCCTAATTACCCTGCACCTAAAATTCAAATATTCATAATCGAAATAAATTTGGGTTTGACATTATGTCACTCCGAACCTACTAATGCCACTCGTGTTTCTGAGACGGTGAATAGTAACATGATCTTACACTTAGCTTATATTGTTGTGGCATTAACAAATTTACAATGCCATCATCAATCCCCTAAATTTATCCATCTATTGTGCAACCGAATTAAATACATGAAGACTGAAACTATCTGAACTTAACTTATTAAGTTAACTTGAACAGTAAATTAGACCGAAATTAACTCCAAAGAACTGGCCTTACACATATCTATCCAACTAGTCTGTCCAAGTTTAAAACGGGTCAAATATGTTAAATAAACCAAAAAGTGAAATGCCAGGAATAACAAGATCTTTCTTCTATCTATACAAATGGGTTATGTTTTGACCGTCTTAAGTTTAAGACATATACTTCCGTGTTGGTGTCAAATGAGAAAATGGAGTAACTTTAACTAGTGGCTACGATCAAATAATCAGGTGGTCAAACTAGCTCATCAAACTAGCTCAGCTCGTAAAGTGACGAAAGATATTATTCAATGACATGAGTTTAAATCCCATTATCATCAAATTTACCTTTGTGGCCTTGAGGGGTCCCTTTACGCCAAAAGAAATACACTTTATTTCATTCAATTTTATACATTTGCTTTTTGGGCATTATTTAATAAGTGTAAAGAATATTCGATACAACTTCTAACATATAGGATAAAAGATAGTCTTGTTTAAATTGCCTTCGCAAGTACGAATATAAATTTCTATAATTTTTTTTAATATGTAACTAAAGATATGGAAACAAGAAAACAAACATTAACATTAATATACGTGTATAAGGAAAATGTATAGAAATGAATGAAATTCAGGTAATAAAAAACAATCATGTCAATGACTCCAATCTATGTAAAGTCATTCTAACTATAAATCCTGGCTCCGCTAAAATTACCTCTGTACCGCGACAGGGCGGGACGGAGGCATATGAGGAAGAAGAGGAAGGCGGCGGCGGCGGCGAAAAGAAGTAGAGGAGGAGAAGTAGGAATCAAAGGGGGAGATACAGAGAGGACAAGTACGCTTGTAGTTTGACCATTGAAGAATGCAGTGGAGACAGTATGTGTGTAAACAGGTGGTTAGTACGGCGGCGTGATCGGTGTTTATGACGGTGGTTAAGCATATTGGGCATGTTTTGGTGGTGGTTGTTGATGGTGTTGGGGATTTAGAGTTGTCCATTTGATATGGGTTTTTGGTTACAACTTATAAGAACAACATGTTTGAGGATTGGAGAGAATAGATGTTGTTTATCGAATTTAATTGAGTTTATATAGGCGTGAGTTACGACTTAAAAGTGAAAGTTACGACTTAAAAGTGAAAGTTACGCGTGGAGGGTCGAGTCCAAATTTGAGTTATAAGTTAATAAGTATTTCGTATGTAATTATGTTTGTCGTCTATAGACATGGACACATGGTTATGACTTATGAGTTGGGTTGGGTTTGGCCCGCCTGACCATGAGATGGCTCGTGGGGGAGGCAGGCTTGGCTAGCTTGGTTCAGTCAAGCCCTGGTCGTGCATCAGACTCGTAGATGGGTTAGTCGAATGGGCTAGACTAGTTTTTAAGGATTTGGTGAGGGTTGGACAACAAATTTGAGCTTTGAACCATGCCGGTGGGAAGATGGGTGATGTCAGGTGGGGAAGTAGGCTTGGAAGAACGTGGCCCATGAGCTAGGCTAGGTGGGTGGCACCTATGGCTAGGTCTACACATAAATCCAAGATCCTCATCGAGTCATTATTTTTTATTTAACAATTTTCTTAAAAAATATACTTGGACCCATACACGGATCACTCACGGTACGAATCACCCACATCTTAACCCAAGTCCGGGGGTCGCTCTCTACATGGGTGATTCACGACCCACAAGTTGTGTCCCTTTCGTTCGGGTAAATTCGACGACATTTATGAATTAGGTAAACTAATGAACGAAACGACCCGTAAACAACGATAATATGCACAAACAAGTTAGCCCATTGTGTTACATTTCAACGCTTGAATAACTTGGGTGAAAAGTCAAAATCATGAATTTCATTCATTTAATTCATTAATCAAATCAAAATCCCAGTTCCTAAAATCTTACATTCCCAAATAATTAGGGTTCCCAATCTTACTTTCAATTGCACTCAATCAAATTCCCAATTTTCCGCCATTAACATTCCTAAGCTACCACATTCAAGTTTTTTTGGTACTTCATTGAATTGAATTGCAAAAGATAACTTAAAAACACACAAATTCAGTAAAAAAAAAGAAAGAAATAGAGGATGAGCAATAATGGCGGAGCAGAATCAGCAGCAATAGCAGCAATAGCAGTACAGAAACCCCCAATTGAGCCGATTCGTCTTCCGTCTCCTGAGGAAATCAAAGGCCAAGATATTTGGAACAATTGCGGTGTTCGTAGCGTAATGAGTGGTGTTATGGGTCCGTCTTATTTATTACTTCCTCCGTTCCATTTGATTGTATACGTTTTTCAAAATTCCCGTCACATTATAATTTTTGGGATATTTAGTGAAAATGTTCAGTGGTAATGCACACCAAGTGTTCGATAAAAGTCCTCTGTGTTTCTAGTCTGCTATTTATGTTACTCCCAGTTTTTGTTATCTGTCAGCGATATTTTAATCAAAAGTAAACAAATGATTAGTACTGTCTAGTTGGAGGATAGTGTTTTGATGGTTGATTTGTTCCGCGGTTTTGTAGGAGGAGGACTTGGAGTGATGATGGGATTGTTTTTCGGAGCGTTGGACAATCCTATTATGCAAGATACGATGACAACACGACAGCAACTCGCTTATACTGCTAAGCAGATGGGTAGCAGGAGTTGGAGTTCCTGCAAGACGTTTGCGCTAATGGGTTTAATGTTCTCTGCGTCTGAATGTGTTATCGAAAAGGTTGCTTCTTTTTTCTTTGTTCGACTGTAAAACGCTTATGCCTGCCTTAATTGTAACTGCTGTTACTAATTACACACTCTTTATTGATGTTTTGGTTGCAGTGGCGGGCGAAGCATGATAAGACCAATACTGCAGTTGCTGGATGTGTCACTGGTGGCGCTCTTGCTGTAAAAGGTTGGCGGCGCTATTTTCTCCCTCTCCCTCCCTATATGATTGTTTCATGTTCACTTTTACTCGTTTTGCGTAGTTTGTAATTGGCATTTCCTTCCATGGTTTACAATGTGGTTTCTTTGCTCCATAGTTGGTCATATCCTTTATAAATGTGATCAACAAAAGTATACGTGTTGAGTATAGAGCCAAAGATCGTCTTTTTAAGGTTCCGGTTGCCGAAGAGTATTGGGTCAAAACGATATCTATTCGTCAGTAGTTCTTCCATTTTACGTATCTTGAAGTTAATCAATTGGCATGTCGAGCACTTCACGCTTTAGTACATTAATATGTGGCTTCTTAACACTTATGTTGAATTCGGGGAGGCAAAGATAGGCAACCTAAGAATATAACTCGTCTAGACATGTACTAAATTGTAAGATGTTTCTTTGTTTGAGTGATGATGGTTTCCTATATCCCGACTCAGTATGCTTCTTGTGTGTGTTTAGGTGGTCCGCAAGCAGCTTGTGTAGGTTGTGCTGGGTTTGCTGCATTTTCGGTTCTCATTGAGAAATTTTTGGAGAGATACGAGTGACCGGAAGCTGACCATTGGAGCTGTTGCCATTAGATTTTGTGCCTGGAAAAAGAAGCCTTCTTTGTAGTTGCAGATATTCTTGCTTTAATAATCGAACCCAAACTGCAAAACATTTAATCCTCAGGTCACCGGTGTATCAATTCAGTGTGTTTTTGCATCGATTAATGTTGAGCGGGATAGAAGAGTTGAGGTATTGCTTAGATTTCTTCCATTAGACATTTTCCTACAGAGAAATATGAGGCCGTGTTTCGTTGCATTCTTATATATAGGTTCAAAAGTTTGCTGCTTAATTATTTCCTGCAGAAATGCTTATTTACATTCATTGACATGAATATTTCAGAATATTTACAGAGCCTTCCGAATGTGTAATATACATACGATAGCTTAGCATTATATTTCAGAATCCATTAAAGAATCGATATATACACGTCTATATACCCAGTCAAGGAGGCTTCAGATCCATCCGATCAGGCGGAGCTCTGGCATGTCCACGGTCCTGATAATGGGTACGCTACAGAAACTTGTATACGCATCACTTCATAGACGGCACCCCTGTTCAGTACTCCCAAAACCTCATGTTTTTCCGTAGCAAGATCCGCCATTGAGACCAAACGATAATGAGACTCATCCCTCTGCCGGAATCCATGTTGCCATTGCCCAAGCTTCCACCATTTTACAAGAACTTGCCTCTCAGCGATCTTGCAGCACTCAAGGGCATTCATAACACGTTTCATCTATCGCAATTTACAATATAACGGTTTTCATTAACAGTCTTATATAAACCTTTCTTAAAGATACTGCAACATATTCAGGCTACTATGAGATGAACATAAATGTTAAGCACACGGAGAATTCCGAACTTACAGGCACTTGAAGCTGATAGATGCAGTAGTGCAATCCTACCAAATTAAGCAACACGTTCCGCTTTGGCTTGAAAAGAAACATCTCCACATCTTCAAAACTAAGCTGTGATGAACGAATGTCTCCTAATGCTTTGAGATAATCTCGAGCTTCAAGAGAAGCAGAAGGTGAACATTGCTCCACAAATTTGACAATAACAGACGCTCTAGTTGCCAATTCATAGTGTCTCCTGACGTAAAACAACTTCCACCCCTAAAAAATTCAGTAGTAAACGGTCATACTCATACTCCCTCCGCATCACTTATATTGTACCCTTTGCTTCTTTGACTTCAATAGTACGGAGTATGTTTTAACATGGTTTACACCTAGGCATTTATGCGACAATTTAAACGACATAGAACTCTAGATATGTAGAGAAGTGCGCATTAAGATGAGCTACAAGACGATTCAAACAGGTCTTCACAGAAATTATAAAGACACCTGGTAAGTTAACAAAGTAGACAAGTAGTACTTCAAAAGCTATATATTGTTGTGCATACAAGATCACCCTAAGAAGAAGCCATTGTTGATGTCACCCCAATTATACGGTACAAATCCATATGAGCATCGTTTCCCTAAGTTACGCAACACACTTCTAGCTCTAGGGGGTGTACTAATTACGAGGAATTAGAACTCGATATTAGGCTCAAAATTAGAATGAGATGTAGGAAAAGATAAACGACATGAGGACACATGACCACCATGATCATGACGATAAATGGCCATAAAAAAAGTTGGTAATGGTGAAATAGCTAAACTGAACGGAGCGGACCTAACGTCACCTGAATGGACCTCCCATGACCTGAACTAACTTAAACTGAAATTAAGTCCGAAAGAAGTCAAGTATAGAGCCATGTTAGACCTCAAGTGACCTGAAGTAACTTAAACTGAAATTAAGTCCGAAAGAAGTCAAGTATAGAGCCATGAATTATTATTAATAAAGAAATAATCAAACATGAAAAGTCAAACAAAAGAAGATGAAAAGAAGAAATTAAACCTGCAAAGAAAGCAGAGAATCAAGAATTTGGGAATTGTCCTTCAAATTAAGGGAAGGCCATCTTTCTCTAATGAGACTGACCCAAATTGAATCCGACCCACATAACTCCCTCCAGTACTTGGAACAGCTCCCAAGAACACATATATCTCTCACCTATATCATCATTTCCATCATCATTTTACATGATCATACACATATTTACTTAAGTAATTAAAAAGACGGTTTTTCTAACTCGTGCCCTAAAACCCATATTAAAGAACTTTAAGCTGGTATGCCTCCTTAGGGTCCACGATAGAAAAAACCGAAATTAAAGCAAACAAGCCAACTTAAAAAGCAAGAAAAAGATGTGAAATGATTGTGAAGATGATATGAAATTAATACCTGAAGGAAAGAAATGATTTTGAAAGCTATGTCAAAAGGAAGAGAATTACATATGGTGTTCATAATAATAATAATAATAATAATAATATTTATATTTATATTTAATTATATATATATTAATATATATATATATATATATGTTCAAGCTGTTTAATTTGTTGTTTTGTAGAGATTAGTATGATGATTGAAGAGTGTAAGAAAGACAGTTTACGTTTGATTTTGGAAAATGTAAAGATGATCAGTGGGAGTTGTGGATGGTCTTATGATCTTACACGTAACGTGCCCTTTCCAAGTACCAAAATTATAAGTTGCTAATTTGTTATCCGTCTTAAGTTTAAGACAGTTTACTTATATTTTTATATTATTCCACTTGTTGTCTGGAAAATACCGAAAAAGTTATCTTTGTTACCAGTCAGTGGTAATATTTGATACTCCTTCCGTCTCGGTCAATTATTATCTTTTCATTTGGCACAAATACCAAGGAAACAGTAGGTGAGTATTTGTGGTTATACACTTATGCATAGTGGTGGATGACGACAAGTGGATACTAGTCCTATTGGGGAGTGAAATTACTAATAAAATGCTTTCCTAATATATAAAAGAAAATAACTGACTGAGATACTTAAAAAAAAGAATGAGACAATAATTAACCGGGATAAAAGGAGTATATTTTAAGGTTAAGACGGATAAACAACACTTAATGCTCTAAGGTTTACATGGACATATCATAAATGATTAGGTAGGATTATAAATTGGTCCAAGTCTAGATCAGATAAGATTGAATTTGGATATGGTAATCGGGGATTCGGGGTACGGTAGCGACATTATGATTTTGTTTAACGTCACCCACATATAAGTTACATGTTCATTTAGAGTATTATTTATGGTCTCTCAAACTTGAGTGACATTAATCCTTTATTTTGAGTAAAAAAACCTGGGGCTTTATTTCAATAACGATAAATCAAGACTTACAACATAGTTCAACGCAATCGGAGGTAACCACCTTCGACCACTATATTCCACCAAAAACACCAGACAAGACATGAGCTAGCGTGAGCCACACTGTTATTGACTTTACTAGTATACGACCAAATAATAAAACTAAACAAGGTACATAATCATATTGAACTGGTAAATGGATATATGAAACTTTACATCTAAGATCGGATTAGTAAAATTGATATCCTAAGATCGAAGTATTTTATTATTTATTTATGCACTCTCATTCTAACATAACCTTTCAATAACTCGCGAAGTCTCGATAAGTGTGTTACAGAGTACAATTTTCTAGGACGTACAACTATAAAAAAAAAAAAGAGGTATGATGTACAGACAGTTCGCAAATTCTCATTGAATACGGACATTTTTCATCACTTTAAAAAGACCTCTCATAAGCTGTAAGCGGGAGACCAAGAGACAGAAGGATTATTTGGGTTGGTGAGTAGATTAGATATTTTCATAATTTCATGTTGTTCCTTGGATTCTAGCCCAATGTGGTCCAATTTATCGTTGTGGAGTCTGGATAAACCTGTTGTGGAGTCTGGATAAACCCATAAATACCCCTAATCACAAGATTAGAAATTTGCGAGGTTAAAAAACACACTAATCACGAACAACAAACTAATACGAGTAGATCAAGAGTTAGTTCAAGCGGTAAAAGTTCTCTTACTCCATCAGTGAGATCTGGAGTTATTAATTTTTACCCGCAACAAAAAAAAACGAAGAACAAACCAAGAAAATGAATTAAATAAAGCGTATATAGTTGTAATAATAATTAGTGATCACTAAATAAGGTCACTCCGTATATGATTATATTCATACTCGGTATCTGATTGTAGCTTTGAAATAACATGGACAAGTATTTGAAGAAACTTTTTAAGTTTATAAAGTCGACTCTCTCTCTCTTTCTTCCTTATAGCTGTAACACTAGCCTAGTCCATGAATGAAATTTAACAACATTTCACATACTTTTCGAAAAGTATAATCTGAAAATAAACCGAGTATAAAACTAACCCAACTGACTCGATTGTCATCTCTCATCATTAGTCATCAACACCAGACGAAACCCTATCCCCCAATTTCCTCAACCAGAATCTTTAAATGATTCTGCTCCCAATAATTATACTCCTATTTCATATACTATAATATATACGAGTATATATCAACAATTCGCATTGAATACCGAAAATCTAATCTCGATTACAAGCTGGAGACGGGTTAAATGTCGTATAGTCACGACCATTTTTCCAGACAACTGTCATAGTTTACAAAACTATTTAGGTTACATTTCGTCTTAAATAAGTGACATTTACCTCGTTTTCAGCTTGTGACGAATTGTGACCCGTCTTCCTACTCCGTATATATGCATGTTGATCACTACATTCATATTCATATACATTATACACGTAGTACATTATGCCCTATCCTTCTGTCAATCCATCTATCTACATATTCATTCAATGCAAATTGCATTTATGAAACCTTGTTTATTTTCCCACTTAATATCTTCCAACTCCTTTACACACCTTACAAACTTAACAACTACTACATACCTCTCTATATATCCCACTTTTTAACCATATATACTTTCCCTTAATATATATATTACCCTTCAAAAAAATTATTTAAAAAAAAAAAAGATGGAAAGAAATAATGTGGGTGTAAATGGTATGGAAAAAGGAGTAGAACAAGGTAAAAATAGTGGGAAAAAATGGGATGAAATAATAATTAGGGTTTTAGTATTATTATTAACACTTGTAGCAGCAATTTTGGTGGGTATAGATAAACAAACAAAGATTGTTGCTATTACAATTTCTCCTGATCTTCCTGCTTTCAATGTTCCTGTTTCTGCTAAATCTAGCTATGTTTCCGCCTTTGTGTGAGTTTTTTCCCTCTATTTCTTGTATTATATATCGTCTTTCAGGAGACTTACTAGGTACACCGTACACCTCATTGAAGACGGGCATATATATTACGTCTTCAGCTGAAAACCTCTATCAAAGGCCAAGTAGGAAGGAGAGTGTGTCTTCCACTCTCTCTTTGCGAGAGATCTGAAGATGGATTATGTATTTATGTCCGTCTTCAATGAGACGTACTGTAACAAAATACTACGTCCATATATACCATACTGATCAAACTACGTACCAATTTCTATTTTATTTTAAATTAAATGAGTGTATGATAATGTTGCAGGTAAGAGTCGAAATCCCAACCTCGCATATTACCGCTAGAGTTAACTCTTATTCTTAAACTACCAATTTTAGCCTATTTGTGAAACAGGCAGTAATAATATTTAGGTGAAATGAAAATAAAATACTTTTTTTTTTGAGTTTTGATGTAAAATAACGTGACATGTAAATAAATAGTACTCTGTAGGTCTTTTATGTGACATTGTAGGGAGTTTATTACATTTTGATTAGGACGGTTTTAAGTTCAAAAGATTATCCTAACTACTTTTACATTTTAATATTATTTAAGTCGATTGTGACGTGTGAGTTTAATCAATTGTCAATATCGTTTTAAGTTAAGATCGTCTTAACTAAATAGCGTATGATATTTTTTATGGAAAATTTAAATATACCAATAAACTCTATTCTTCTTAATAATAGAAATAGAAATATTTAATTATTTTCTCTCTTTTTTTTTGTTGAAATATACCAAGGATCATCTGTCCTATTTGGTGTCCCATTGTGTGTCCCACACCATACAGATTCTGACACATCAACCAATTAGTATATATACTGCATATTTTATTCCTACAATAGGTGATGTGTTGGAATCTGTATGGATTGGGACACAGAATGGGACACAAAAGTGGGACAGTGGATCCTTACTGATGATAGAAAACCAAAAAAATATATAGTCTCACAGTAACACTTGTGACTAGACCTGGCAAAAGCAACCCGACCCGATTGACCCGACCCGAATGACCCGACCCGTGACCCGAAATTGACCCGAACTACAACACCCGAATGTGACCCGAAACCCGATTAGACCCGACCCGATCCGAACATGACCCGATCTTTCTTGACCCGTAACTGACCCGACCCGAAAATAACCCGATCCAAAACCACTCAACCCGAAAATGACCCGACAAAACATAACTTTAATTGAACCAAAAAGACTTAAAATGACCTTTTGTCTCTTATTCTTTGACCCGAAAATGACCCGACCCGAAATAACCCGACCCGGTTGACCCGAAACGGACCCGACAACAAACCCGAAACCCGAAATAACCCGACCCGACCCGAATTAACCCGAAAACAATGAAAGACCCGAACTGACCCGACCCAAACTGGCCCGACCCGAACCCGACCCGGTTGACCCGTTTGCCAGGTCTACTTGTGACTTGTGAGAGACGGGAGACCCCAAATTCAATTATACAATGATGATCTCATAAGTCATAACTCATAAATGAATACTACCATTACAATTGACTTGCTTTCACTTTTATTACCTATACTTAATTAATACAATAGGTTAAAATGATTTTGACTTTGTTGCATGTAGTATTGTGGACTCTAGTTATTTCCTTTCTCGGTAAGTCTTGCTTAAGACATGTAATATATGTCTTAATTAAGCTTAATACAGGTTAAATATTAATAGAATGACAATTTTTTTTTGGTATTTTACAAGCAGCAAATGGGTTTTTCACTTTTTTTATATGTATTTGTCCTATTTTAAGCTTAAAACGATTACTGTTGACTTAAATTAGATTTTATGTTCCTTATTTAGTCGCAACACAAATATGGAAGTACCTTAGTGCACTCCCTACCAACTACAAACGTAGAATTAATTTCAACATTTAATTCAAATCAAAATGGATAACGATGTGGCCTATCCATCTTTGGGGTTAAGTGGTTAACACATGATACCAAGTTCGCATTTGATATATTATTATATCGGTTTTATTTTGATCCGTCTTAAATTTAAAACGGATAATATCCACTTTATTATTATAACTATGTTCTTGGTCACAAATCATAAATCGTTCTTAATCAGATGAGAAATGGTAATTGGAGTCTCAATACTTTTTTTTTTGTAACGAGAGAACACACAACCGTTATTTTTGATGCGTTATGGGTAAACTTTCAGCTCTCAATCAGATGAGAAATGGTAATTGAGAGTCTGAACACCTTTTTTTTTTAACAAGAGAACCCACAACCACTATTTTTAGTGCGCTCTGTGTAAACTTTCAGCTCGAGTATAACTCTCAATACTTTTTTGTTCATACTATTGAGCTAATCATGTTGATTAAAGCGGCAAGTTTTTTTTTGTCCTACTGGTCATATAAAGACAAATGAAATTATCATTATTATTATTTTATTTTATTTTTAAAAAGAAATGGTTGAAGTTATTATCTTTGCAAATAAAATTTGAGTTATTATGTCTTATATATGAAAGATAGTGTTCAAATATCAACATCATGATTCATGACCCTTAAGTCATTATTGCACGGCTATTATTGAGTACAAGTAGTTGGGAAATAAATTATTTTCCTTTCCTTAAATGGAAAGAAAGAAGAATTTCATTGTTTTTACGAGTTTTTTCGGTCCTAATTATGCCTATCAGATATCAATGAATTTAGATTCTCTCCATTTCGTAAAATAAATGAAGTGTCTATTTCTTGTTACAAGATAATACAATATTCATTTATCTTATCAGTGTTTTTTCCTTTATTTTTCGGTACAAAATCTTGACCATATTGATCACTCACATTTTCATTTGAAATTCGGTTTTATTATGAAACAACCATATCTTTTGTCATTTCCATTTTATATTTTGATTTTGATTCTTTCTAGTTACATCTACTTAGACTAACCCTCTACATTACCACCCGTGTAGTGCACGGGTTCAAATATTGTCCGTTTTCAGTGAGACGAGCTGTTTCAGTTTAAATAGTGTCCGTCTTCAGTGAGACGGGTTGTTTCACTAATCATGCACTCTTCCTTACATGATGGTAGGTACTTTGTGGTGGCAAACTCTATATCATGTGCATTCACAGCTTTCACACTAATTGCTACATTAGCAAGAAAAGGTGGAAGAAACAGTCTATTACTCTTCACAACAATGCTCATAGATTTGATGATGTTGGCCTTGTTATTCTCTTCCGTCGGAGCGGCCGGTGCCGTAGGTGTGCTCGGTGTAAAGGGTAACTCACATTTACGGTGGAACAAAGTATGTGATGTTTATACAAAATTCTGTCACCATGTTGAGGCTGCTGTTGCCCTTTCCTTCTTTGCTGCCGCCGCTTACATTTTGTTGCTTCTTCTCGAGATTTCGAAGCTCCAGAGGAGCCGTTAACAATTTAAGGTAGCGACTGCGAGTTTCACTTAAAACGGAAACTATTGTATTATGTTGAATGATGAGTTCTATTTCACAAGTGCTAATGTACTTGACTCGAAGTTATGAAGTATGTAATATTTACATTGCTACTACTTTCTGTTCGATTGTTCACGTTCCGGAGCTCTTGTGATAACCGTGATAGTATGTTAACTACGTATCAAATCCTTCTATCAGGTAATACCTTACAGATTCGACATTGCATTTGAGAAAATTATTAGTAGGGATAAATTAATCGTAATATATTATCACAAAAAATCTTGGAACCTCTCGGTTCTAAAAACTCCGAAACAAATAATATGTTTTCTCATAAGCTAGCTCCAATTTAATTACTCCATATTTCAACATTTTGGCAGATATAGTAAATTTTTGTTTTCTCAATTTTCTTCATGGTTTGAAAATTGATGATAATGTGTTTCACTATATTTAGACATCTTAACTTCTAAATATTTGAAAGTTCAGAGCAAAATACGGGCATTAGCGATATCAACAACTCGAACCACTAATCCGAAATTTTTCAACAGATAATATGAATGGATAATTTTTCAACAAACTATATACATTATATTACCTCAAAAATCATCGAAATAAAAGAGGAAAACATTTAAAAGCAATAAATAAAAGAAATTATTTTTTTCTAGTTTTTCTTTTCTCCCTAATGTGAAACATTAAGGGAAAAAGAATATTTAAAAAATAAAAATAAAAAATATACAAAAAAATCTCATTCTCTTTTCCATTAAACATTCAAATTTCTTCAATTCATCCATATAATACAACGAGCACAAATACTTGCGTAAGACGGTCATATACGTAGCGAGAACCGAGATGGGTTGTGGGGAATCAAAGCATGCTGTGGCTACAACTGAGTCAATTTCAACAAGCAAGAGACTCAACTCTCAAAGAAGCAACAAGGTTAAAGATAATGTGACCCCACAAAATGACATGAAAGCATCATCATCATCATCAACCTTAGGTAAAACCAAGAGTGGTAAAAGTAAGAGTAAAAACAACATTATTCCTACCAACACAACATCAAACACTCCACTTGCTAAAGAAAATGAAGAAATTTACAAGAATAAAGTTTTGAGTGAAAAATGTGAGGAGCAAAAGAATGAGATTAAGGTGGAGGAACCATTAATAAAGGTACATGATCAAGAGATTAATTATGGGATTAATGATGATCAAATGTTAATTAAGGAGATAAGCTTTAAAACTCAATGTCCACCACATGAACACGAGAATGAGAAGTCGAGTAATTTGTCGAGAGTGGTGAATAATGGTCATAAAGAACAAGAAATGAGTAGGAATGGAGGTGAAAATAGAGAATTGTCGGTTAAGGGGACAAATTCTGGGGTGAAATTCGCGACACATGATGACATTGTAGAATACATTGTGGATGATGGTGATAAACTAGAGGATGAGAAATCAAATGGTTTGTCAAATGTGTTGAAGAGTGAAAATGTTGAGGATGTGAATGAAGTAAATAAGGTTGTGGAAGTCGAACCATTTGTGATTCAAGAGAAGAAGAAGGATGGTGGTGATAAAGAAGTGTCTCTTGAGTCTCGTGATGATTACTTGTCGGTTAATGAGAAGAAGTCTGAGAGTCGATCCCCACCTCGTGAAAATATTGTGGTGGAGTCTGAGAGTCGATCGCCACCTCGTGAGAACATTGTGGAGAACTCGGAGAAACAATCTCCTCCTCGTGAAAACATTGTGATGAACTCTGAGAATCAATCCCCACCTCGTGTGAGCATTGTGGAGAGCTTGGAGAAACAATCCCCACCTCGTGAAAACATTGTGGAGAGCTCGGAGAAACAATCCCCACCACGTGAGAACATTGTGGAGAATTTGGAGAAACAATCACCCCCTCGTGAAAATATTGTGGTAAACTCTGAGAATCAATCTCCACCTCGTGAAAACATTGTGCAGAGCTCGGAGAAACAATCCCCACCTCGTGAGAACATTGTGGAGAATTTGGAGAAACAATCTCCCCCTCGTGAAAACGTTGTGTTGAACTCTGAGAATCAATCCCCACCTCGTGAACACATTGTGCAGAGCTCAGAGAAACAATCCCCACCTCGAGAAAACATTGTCGTCACTGAACGTCTATTATCCCCACCTCGTGAAAACGTTGTGGACTCAGTGAGTCAATCTCCAGCTCATGAAAAGGCTGTGGACTCCGAGAGTCGATCCCCACCTCATGAAAACATTGTGGAATCGGTTGTAAAGGATGATGACAAGTCAATTGATTTGTCAGAAGCGTCAAACGAAAAACATGACAAGCAAATGGATGAAATCAAGGCTGTGGAAGAAGTTGTATTCCAAGAGCAGAACAAATTATCCTCAGAATCTCACGAAGATTCCTCATTAGTCAAGAACACGAACTTAGAGAGCCAAACCCTACCACATGAAAACATTGTTAAATCTGAGGGAAAAGAGGATGAGAAGCCAGCTGATTTGGTAAACGATGAGAAATGAAAATATCGAGAGATAATGTACGTCGAATTTTCATGAATACTTCTAAGAAAATATTCCTGATGATGTGATAATCATAATTTGGTATGAATTTCAGAATTTGTATGCTATATACCCTCTGTCCGAGTCAATTCTTTACGTATTTCATTTATGGCTTATGGCCTTATGGGTGTCTCGGTCAAATTTTTACGTATTTTAGTTGTGGCCTTAAGGGTGTCTTGGTATGTTTCACATGTACAGTTTACCCTCTCTACATTCTCAAGTCCAATTCAATCAGCACACGATACTATATGCAAACATTATGGTATATGATCGTGAATTGAACATATCGATTAGGGATGTTGCTTCAGTTCTCCTATGGACAGCGATAACAGCATCATGAATTAGTAGTATAATTTACAAAGTTGAAAGATACACTTACAATTTACATTTCTGACGGTTAACTGGAACTCGATAAAGATTCAGAGCTGGAATTTTATGACACCCCGGCCTCAAATGTCGTCTGTGCGTCCAGTTTGAGAAAAGAAGACCCGGGATCCTTAGCCAATACTATATTTCCAGCATGATCTGTCGATTTGTACTCGGCTAGACGAGGACCAGTCACAATCTTGCATGAATTCCAGGACTCTGCTTGCAAATCTACACCCAAATAGACCAAATGATCTGACACACTACTCCCCAAAACCGACCTGCGCAGCATATGCCAAATCGAAATCAAACGCTGAAATAATGACTACATGAAATCAAAATGAAATCTTTACTTCGAAGTAGTTGTTTGAGAAGATCAAATCAACGCTATTAAAATTACAGTGGTCATTCTTGTAATCATTCTTCCGGATCACCCTAGTTTCAGTTATAACTTAAAAGGGTCTCGTTCATAGTTGAATTATAAATGGTAAAAATTGTCATACTTAATTTTTTTTTTTTCCATTATTAAGAGAGATTTATACATGAAAATAAAACTCCATTATACCACTAGTAAGGTTTTCCCTTTGTTTGATATTAAGTGCAGCATTTAAAAATTACTGTCCTCAATGTTTACCTGCTGCATGAAGGATCTTCACCGGAACTATCACAGACCTTGTCAACACTGTAAATTAAACTTTCGAATGCAACGTCATATAGCCACACCTAAAATTCAGAGTCAAGTCAATGGCGCGGACAAAATATTTGAAATTCCACAAGGGAAAATTAAACACAAGTCTATATCTTATTCTGTACTGGTAAACGGTACCAGCGTTATCCCCTGTGGGTAACATGAATTTTGCAGTGGGTAACGGCATACCTCTGTAGGGTAGTGATGATACGTCTTATGTGGAAAAAGGCGATAGTATGGAGGCAAATGTGGCACAATATCATGATCATGCGTGACACGAATTGTATTCGGAACATATTGGGTATAATAAGAAGCAAATACTGCATTCCCAATCCGAGGTTGCCCAAAGGTCATAACCTGAATATTGTCGATGTTGTGATGTACCTGTCAACATAGAAAGATCTATCAATATAAATTTGAAAGGTAGGCGGGCGAATCCCCTATCCAGGAGACCTGGACCATAAAGTAGGTATAAATTCATAATACCAGCAACAGCAGACCCAGTTCGAATTTTAGGCCAAAAACATGAAATTTTTAACAAAATGGTTGTGTCCGACATTCTCAATTGAGTCATAGTACCATAATTATGTACTATATTCATCAATAATGCTCGATCTCTATCACCCTTCCTCATTTCGACAATTCGCACAAAGAGTCAAAGAGGCCTTGGAAGTTGAAAATAATAGCTTCATGAGAAATACCAAATAGTTCCTAAATATACTGGTATCAACTAATGAAATATAAACCAAAAATTTCAAAGCTCAAACAGTGACTTTAAGTAGTTATTATTGACTCAATTTAAAGATTTATCAAATCCCAACTTAAAAAGACCTCAATCCCCCCATCCCCTACTATAGATAAACCAATGAAAAGGAAATCTACAGAATATACCGAGAGATCAAGGGCACAAATCGCAGCAATAGCTCCACCCATTGAATGCCCTATCACAATGATGTCAATCTCTCCAAATAAAACCTTTGTTCGTTTAAGAGCATCCATGATTCCAGACCGCAAAGTGGTGTTATGGTAAGCAGAGTAAAATCCATGATGAACCTGCAAAAATTAAAAGATTAGGGATTCAAGTAGAAACACTTGAAACCCCAAAAAATGATAGCCTAAGAGCATCAAGCAATGAATATATCGTTTTCTGTTATTTTTACCATAGCATCAGGCATATCCGGATAATTCAGATCAAGCTGCTTCCAGTAAAGATCTTCAACCCAGTTCTGTATGCTGCAAAAAGATTTCAATCATAAGCATGCAATTACAAAGCTACTATACATTTTAAAGTTATAAAAGCTATGCATGGGTGCAATGGGGTTCAAAAGAAGATCAAGCAAGCTTGTGACAGTTACATTATATTCAATTTCATAAGATTGCTCATTGAGACAAGAGTCATTTGACCTCGCAAAGGACTCTCTCGTGTGTATACTTTAGCACACTTTTCCGTTCTCACGAAGAAACATAGTGATATATGATGCTCAGTCACTTAGCCTCACAAAGAACTCTCTCATGTGAATAGTCAAGACTCAAGAGCTATTTATGACAAACCTAGAGGCATACCGCATACCGATGTTGACATGACACAGGAAATGAGGAAATGTGTCCCAAGTCCAGACAGTGAAGAGAGAAACGGAAACTGATGTAAACGAGACAAATTGGTGAAGTATTCTACCAACAAATAAAACTATCCGCGAGGATAGATCCATATCTGCCACTCTGCCAGGGAAGGTATCATTCAGTCTTAAGTTTGCAGATAAGGCAGTAAGGAACCATAGAAAGACACTTTAGTGATAAAGAAGGAGAGTTTATGTGGAGAATTTAGAGGAATCTGAGGAAAATGTCTGCGATCTGCACAATCATTCAGAGTAGACTTTTGACAACTCTTTCTGTTCCAAATTTTGGTTTAATCATTAGTGTTACCACTCCCGGAAACGATTTAGTTAATATCTATTCTACCAACCATAATCACTCCTAATTACTCCAAACTCCAATCCGTACACCACCCCTAACATGTTACAGGATAGCAATATTTTGATGAGGGGAGACATTAGTTGGTTTCACAGAGAAGGAGGACCTATTTGGTCGTTTGGTTGACACTTCAGAACAAATGATCAGGTCCTTTGATTACCTCTGTCTCAATCAATAATTTGTTTACCTTTAATTGAAAACTCTTAGGATAAAAAAAAAAGGTAAACAAATGATCGGGACGTGGGAAGTAGAAATTTTCACGGTGAACCAGACAATCAGTAAAATATCCTGCATATAATTGTTAGGTCCCACATATATTCAGTGGCATGGGGAAAACAGAAAAGATAAGAGTGTAACCTGTGTTCCTGAGTCCCTCTGAATGCAATGATAATAGCATTGAGATTTCTTGCATACCCAACATATGCCTGCAGCAGATATACCAATTACATGCAATGTAATATTTAAGTTCTAATATACATGAAAAATACAGGCACAGCAAACAAAATTGTCTGGTGATAGAATGTTCATGATGAGTACCTGCAAGCAGTGCTGGATATCGACTATCAGCTCAATGACTTCAAATCCCTGTCACCATGACAAATACACCATTATTATACGATCCACATAACACCAGAACTAATTAGTATACTACCGATATAAGACCAGAACCTCTGTCATGCCATTACATCTTGAGCATGTCCACGTAAATAGCTCTGTCAAATCAGACTCATAGACCTGCGGAGACCAAAGAAGTCATACAATCAGGCTATAAACCAGCAATTTTTTTTAGGTGGAGAGCGGAGCAGTTCACCTAGTACGAAACATCGTTTAGACTATTTTTGTCTGTGGTTCGTAGTAGACATAAGAAAAATGAATCACAGCAAATAATTTTACAAAGTCACTTGATGTCATTACTAAACTCGACATGACATCAATGACATCCCAAAACTCAAGCAGTCACTCTATTGCTCTATCACAAAACAATCTTCAGCACTCAATAACTATCCCCTTAGAAATAATCAAAGGAAAAAAAATACTGGCAGAGCTGCATATAGCTAACATATATAAAATAAATTAGTCAATACAAGGCAGCAACTCAAGCAAGAACAATAATTGACTCGTTTTAATCTTCTTTTTAACCTTCTTCGAAACAGTTCGATCACTATAAACAATAACCAGGTCATCTGCAGTGGGTAGACAGCTACCAGCGATGTCATCTGGCTTTCATCTCAGATAACCAAAAGTGAATTAAATCCATTTGGCTATTAAAAAAATTCCAGAGAAAGGTGATACAGCCATTTAAAATCCACGGGTGCTAAGTTATAACATTGTAACACCAAAAGAACCCAGACATCATCAAAGGTGTTGAAAACTGAAAACTGGTTGATCATTTACTTACAGCAGCGTTATACCGGACCAAGATCTGGGCAAGTGTATGATTGTAAAAAGGCAATTCCTCATCATCCTTGAACTTGAACTCTGTACCATAAAAGAAAATCGTCACTAAAACAATAATCAAAAACCCATCTCCACAGATGAACACTTCTCAAAAGCGAAAGATCTACAGGACGTCTATCTCTAACATAAATATGACAGCTTCATCACAAACTATGTCAACAAATAGCAACAGTACCACTAACAAAGCAGGCTTAGACAAGTTCCACATATAACTCGAATCAAAACATTACATTCCCAGTAAAATTGATGCAATTCCTGTCTTCCTGACAACATTACCATAAATTTTAGACTTCATGAAAAAATCATTCAGGTGCATTAATATCCAGTTTGAGCTTAAAGAAACTACTACTGCACTTTTATATCCCCCTTAAACTTAGTTCTACAAAGGTGCAGAGAAGCTACAAGGAACTGAGTGGCCATGGTGAGAAAACCTGTGAGAAAGGAGTGCACTTCGTGCAAAATGAAAAATGCATGATAGCGTCCCTCCTGCGACACATGAATATTAGCTACACACACTACACACTACACACTACACACTACACACCTTCTGAAGTATGTCGGCACAAACCCTATGATTATGGAGTGTACTTCGTGGACTTTATTTTTCGAAAATTGCATAGTAATGGCGTAATGCACCTAAGTAAGCTGTGTGTTCTGTGCTGTGTTTTGGCTAGCCCCTCACAACGACTTGCCTATGCGCGACTCAAATCAATTCACATTCTACCTAAGGTTTATGCTACTCGCTCCAATTCACTATAATCAACCTAACCGTTTATGCTACTCGCTCCAATTCACTATAATCAACCTAACCGTTTATGCTACTCGCTCTAATTCACTATAATTCTATAGTCAACCTAACGTTAATGCTACTCGCACCAATTCACTATAATCAAGCTTACAAACTTGATTAAATATTAAAAATTAAAAATTAAAAATTAAATTGATGTGCAAAAAAAATATTCGCATTTGTTCACGAAAAAATCTTACAAAAACTTATACTTATAAGTAACGTCAAAGTATCGTCCAGAAGACCGCAAAAAGTCAAAGTCGTACATTAATTAATCACATTATTGTGAATTGGAAGAGTAAAATTTGCAGGTCTACAATAAATCAACAACTTAGCTAAATAACTGGATTTCTGAAAGTTGTCCCGTATAATCAATCATTCGTCGTCGGTACTATTCCTCCGTCTCGGCCATTTGTGTTTTTATGACGGTATTTTAATTAAAGTTATACAAATGATTGAGACGGAGGAATAGACGAGGTAATTAAAAGTTAATTGAAGAAAGGGTTGAGAAATTGAGCAGACCTGTACAATGAGAATGGGTGAAGAAACAAAGAATGAGTAACGTGGTTAATAATCTACGTCGGTCCATAATCTTCGGTTTCTCATCAATTATTCAAATTAACATGAATGTGTAATATAATTGGGTGAATATAAATAATAAGAGGTAATTGAAATTTAAGGAGACAAAACCAAACATAGAAAATAAAGTTTAGTGAAATTAGAAGTTGGTTACAACTTAGAACAAAGTTTGAGATTCAGGGTGCTAGAAAAGTTAGCGTAAACAACCTATAGCGTTATCACCAGTTGAACTGGCGATTCTTACAATTAAATTTTTTTTTTTTTAATTTCCTGCAAATCGCCAGTTCAACTAGCTATTAGGCAAATCGTCAGTTGAACTGGCGAATTAAGTCTGTCTGGCGAATTAAGTCTGTCTTTGTTTCTTGAATTTCCTCCCTGCAAAACGCCATTTGAAATGGCTTTGTTTCTTGAATTAATTGTGGTGCGTGCCAGCTGTGTTTCTTGAATTATTTGTGGTGGGTGCATGATTGAGTGGTGTGCAGTGATTCAGTATTGGCAGTGATTCAGCAAAGCTTGAGATTCAGGGTGCTAGAAAAGTTAGCGTAAACAACCTATAGCGTTATCACCAGTTGAACTGGCGATTCTTACAATTAAATTTTTTTTTTTTAATTTCCTGCAAATCGCCAGTTCAACTAGCTATTAGGCAAATCGCCAGTTGAACTGGCGAATTAAGTCTGTCTGGCGAATTAAGTCTGTCTTTGTTTCTTGAATTTCCTCCCTGCAAAACGCCATTTGAAATGGCTTTGTTTCTTGAATTAATTGTGGTGGGTGCCAGCTGTGTTTCTTGAATTATTTGTGGTGGGTGCATGATTGAGTGGTGTGCAGTGATTCAGTATTGGCAGTGATTCAGTGGTGTGCAGTGATCCATTGAGTAGTAATGGGTACTGGTCATACACATGCATGAGTTATCTGTTGAATGTTGAGCAGGTAAAATTAGATGTATAAGTAGAAGTAGAAGTATCGCCAATTCATTTTCACAATTCACAATCGCCAATTCACAATCACAAACACTTAAAAAAAAAAACGTCATTTCTTGAAGCAATTTCGGCCGCTGATATTTTATATTTTGTTAACGGCGATTTCGGTAATTTCTGTTATTTATAATTTTGTCTATTAATTTGTAATTTGTAACTTATTGCGTTTACACTGAAATTATTTCAAATACTTATTTTTAAGTTTTTAATACGTATTTAAATTTGTATGTATAAATAATATTATACGTAAAATTTTGTATTTGTAATGTATTTAGATTTTTTATATATCAAAAATATTTTACGTATTATGTATTTTAAACGTATTTAGATTTTTTATGTATCAAAAATATTATACGTACAAGTCTGTATTTGTATTGACTTTATTTTAGTTAGATTAATTTGTAACCTTTGAACGTGTAGATTAATGGTGGAACCGAAGTTTTTAGCTAGAACATAGTGGACTTTCTTTAAACGATGTTTTTAATTAAATAAAAGCATATAGTTAGTCAATATTTTGCTGACCATATTTTTCCTAGTAAGACGGTTGTTTAGTTTTTTTGTACCCTTTTTTGTCTGATTTGTAATTGTTTATATGTTAAAACCATTAAAGAAGCATATAGTTAGTGAATATTCCATGTATTTTTTTATTGTTAACTGCAAATAGCCAGTCAAAGTGGCTATTTTGACCTGCAAATAGCCAGTCAAACTGGTTAATTTTATAATTTTGAGGCTGTATAATATTATAGTTGTATAATAGTTTAATAATAATATCTTCCAATTTTTAATTTATAATATTGTTGTTTTATAAAAAAAAAGTAATGTTTACGACATTGATTAATTTTGAATAATTAATTAAAAAACCTTAAAGTTTTATTTGATTAATTTGAAACATAAATACAACATTGAAAAATGACAGTTCTAACATTAAAAAAAGACTGAATACAACAGTGGTTAATAAGAAAATGTAACTAGTCTTAATAATATCCCACTCATTAGTCTTAATCCATCGTGCCGCAAATAGGCTCGTGATCCTCGTCATCGTAATTTGAAATATCATCCATAAAGTTGGTTGGTTCATATTCACCCTCACCAAATGCGGCCAGCATGTCCTCCTCGGTTGTAAGATCTTCATAAAATTTCCAATAATAAACCGGTTCCCGCCTAACAAAGACTCGACCCTCTCCAGATAGAAGGTCCCTTAAGGCGGACTGATCCACTATTTTGAACAACCTTTTAATCATGCTTACTAATTCATCTTTTAAGGATCTTAGTTCCTCGCATTTTGTGGTTCATGTATCTGAATTTATAAATAAAATATATATAATAAATTGAATGTAAAACATAAAATAAGAAGAGAATGATTAATATATTACCGGAGGTAGTGTTGGCTGGCATGGAGGGAGTGAATACAACATTAGCATTGCCTTTAAATATGCCATTGAGCTTACTTAAGGGTGGAGCACCCAATAATAAGTCCATGTAAATATGTTCCGTAATTAATAATTTAAGACGAGTTTGAAAATTATCCGACTCGTCCCTAATTCTATCTATTTCCCTCTGCACTTCTTGAATTTCATAATCCCAATTATCAGACATTGTTAACTTTTGTTGTGGTGAGTTGTTGGTGGTTGAGGAGGGAGGAGTTGTGTGAAAATAAGTTGTAGGAAGGTGTTATTTATAGGGAAAAAGGGAGGGAGTGATATGCCAGTTGTTTGATCATGGTTGGTTCTATCCTGATTACGGATAAGATTGAATAATATTGATTGGATAAATGAAATCTCTCTTTTGTTTTTCATATATTAATTATCTTGCGTATTAAATAAAAGTATTTAGTTAGTCAATGTTTTAACCCTTTTTTTCTGGTTGTTCCGTTTGTCTGATGTGTAATTGTTTATATGTTAAAACCATTAAAGAAGCTAATTCATATTTAAATCTTTTACAGTTATGGCATCTTCTTCTTCTTCCCAGCCTAGATGTTTTCAGGGTCCCGTCTGTGATACACTATTTTGTCTCCAGGCAAAGCATATATCCGCACAGGTTTTTAGGCATGAACGTCCATCTGATGTTGTCGCCAAAGCACGTAGAGCGGACGGTAATGTATGGAGACAGTGGACGTATGAGATGGAGATTTGTCAAGGAACGGCAAATTATGTCGCACAGATGGGCTTTGGGGTATTTTTCAAGTTAGGAAACTTGAGAAACGACCACTCTCTTTTGCATGCACTGCTTGAGAGATTTCGTCCCGAGACCCACACATTTCACCTTTCAGTAGGTGAGGCGATGATTTCTCTGCAGGATGTTGAGGTCCTCCTTGGTCTTAGGGTAGATGGATATCTTGTGGGGTCTAATCACACCGGTTTGGTGGTTCTCGACACTGATTGGGAGTCCTATGTTCAGGGGATGCTTGGTTTAGAGGATCTTCCCCATGGGAGTTCCTATTTTGAAGCCGAGTGGTTGGTCACGTCACACTTGGAAACTAGGATACGTAGACCCGCTACGTTAACTGAGGCCGACATGCAGCAGCG
>JAIUZE010019025.1:0-20781 GCA_022085475.1 Heliosperma pusillum
TGCGAACTCTGCTAGGCACCCCCTAAGAGGATGGCTAGTACTTACGCTGGCTCCCTTCCCAAAGCGGAACTCTTAGGATGCCATGCCCCCGACTTGGTATCAAAAGGCCCAGGCCAGGGACACAAAAGCTATCAAGCAGTGAACTCCATATGCTCGTTAAAGATAGTACGGGCCTATCAATGTCATGGTCCAAGATCCTCATTTAGAATTAGAATGGTCAAGACGCCATATACTCATAATTCTCTATGGGTACTTAGTCAACACGACACCAACCATATAATTAAACAGTCACGGGAAAAACATCCTATCATGTGACTAATTGCATATAAATAATAATCAAATATCATCTCGCCTCATATCTACTAAGGCTAATTCATTAATTAAATACAACCTTACTTGAAGACAAATCCCCGACCCGAGTCCCGCGACGGGTCATCAGTCAAAACGGGGCTGACTAGATCTTAGTTTGACCAAACCCGTTTGGTCAAACCGGCTAGAGACAGAGTCTTTACCAATTAGACTTAGACATAAAATCAACATATTCATTACATGTTATTTTATTAAAACTTCTAACATGTGAATTATTAAAATCATACTAAAACCCGCTTGACTTAAAGGATATCAAATTAAACTACGATCTCGTATTATAATTTCTAACATGTGAGAACTAATAATTTTATGAAAAACCTTTTTAATTAAATATTTTACTTATTAATATTTCCCACTTGCTAAATATTACAAAACACGATAAAAATGACGATAACTCAAAAACCGTCACAAGTCCCAAAGTGGGACCCACGGGCTGAGTTGGGCCGGACCCACATGGGCCTGGATGGGCCCCACGGCCTGTTTTGACAAAAAATGGGCTGATTTTACAATTTTTTACTAAAACCGATTTCTAATATTTTCCCGCATGCTTAACATATTTAAAACCCGTCAAAACAACAATTAAACAATCAAACATCGACACAACCCAAAGACCAAAACCCGGACCCACCATGGACCAACCCAGACCGGGTCTGAACCGGCCTGGACCGGTCTGGTTTGGTCCGGTTTGGGCTGTTTTTCCAGCCAATAATTCGGCCCCCACCACAACTCACACCATATTATTTCTAACATGTTTTAATTAATCAACAACCATTTTAAACATCCAATTCATCCATCATTCATAAAAAAAAATCATGATTATAAATAAATCCTCCAAATTTATCAAGAACAACAAACATATTATAAATTCCATACAACTTAAAAATCATCCATCTTATCATACTACTACCAAAAATCATAAGTAACCATAATATGAACAAAAATAAAAGATGAACCAAAAACCAAAGAAATAAAAGCTAAAGGCTATGTTACTAACTAAGATCATAAATAACCATAACATGAACAAAAACTAAAGGCTATGTGACATTAATTCGTCGAGTAAAACGGAATTGTTACCTTAGCTTAGAAAAATCAATTAGCACCAAAATAAGAATTATAAACTAAGAAACCCGTCTTCTAATCTTCCCCTAATATATACGAGTCACCAAACTCGTCTTCAAAATATTCCCCTATAAGAAATGACAAGTAAAACATTATTAGAAGTAAAAATAGATTTTCCATAATTAAAGTGTTGAAAACGATTTTGACGGAATTGAAAATAAACCGTACGTGAAGATGGAGAGCGAAGAGGAGATTCTAGAAATATAAGTTAGGACGGATTTGAATAAGAAATGAAGGTTTTATGAGGATTTTGCTCAAGAACGATGAAGAACGGATGAAGAACACGAAGAACGAATGAAGAACGTTGAAGAACGATTAATTTGATCTTAAGTTGATTTGTTGGAAAATGAAAAGTTGTTAGTGAGTAATGAAAAGAAAGAAAATATCAAGCTTTAAGAGAGGAGAAAGAGACGTGAGAAAAGAAGAGAAATCGGGTCTGGTTTTAAGCGATTGCGGAATTTAAGTTGACAGACCGATAAAGTTACAAATATCTTAGATATTTTTATTAGTTTAATCATATTAATTAAAATATCTAATATGAGTGGAAAATAGGTGACATGGGGCGTGTGAAATGGGTAGGAATCGGGTCTGATTTTTGAGCGATTTGCGTAATTAAACGGACGGATCGATAAAGTTAATAAATATCTAGATATTATTATTAGTTTAATCAAATAAATGAAAAGATCTTAAGGTGAGTGGAAAAACGATGACATGGGCGTGAGACTCATGCCAAAGTCGAGTTTCGGGTTTGTTTCGGGATTTACGATGAGTCGGGAATAGTTAAATGATTCCCGGGTTTAAAACGTAAAACCTTATTATAAATTCCGAATAAATTCAAAATAATTTTATTAAATTATCATAAATTCTAATAAATCTAAATAAAACTAAATCAAAAATATTATTTTTTTAAATAAAATTTCGGTCTTCATACTTATGAGACGAGTCGGGAAAAGTCAACGGAAGTCAAAGTTGACTGAAAAGTCGAGAAAAGTCGAAGATGACTTAAAAGTCAAGAAAAGTTTAGGACGACTTAAAAGGCAAGAAAAGTCAATGACGACTTTCAAAAAGTCAAGAAAAGTCAAAGACGACTTAAAAGTCAAGAAAAGTCAAAGATGACTAAAAACGGTCTTTTCATGAAATCTCTCAGAAATTCCAAATACGAACGCGGAATTTCAAAATAAGACTCGGAACAAAAATTTCTATTTTAAAAACTTAAGTTCTACTGAAAAGTGTTAGTAAATATTTTTACTAGAAAAATCGGGTACTTTTCGGGTTGTTACAATCACCCTCCTTTTAAAAAGTTTCGTCCTCGAAACTTAGAAGAAGGAAAGTAACATATATGTAGGTCTATTTCAAAATTGTTAAAAATATATTCGTAATAAAATTACAGGGTCTTATCACTGGGGCGGAAGGTTCTCGTCAGCTGTTACGAACACCAACGTCCCAAATCAAAGACTTTAAAAGATACATTTTCGCATCAATAAATGAGAAAACGAGTTATCGAACGTCTCCAATAACGAGTCTCAACACTCCTTGACGGTAAAATACTTGAAATCATAACACATGTCTAAAGCTTTTAATTCAAAAACTTCATAGTAAGAATAATAACTCTATTATCTATTCCTAAAATTTCTAACTAAAGCTTATAGTAATATATCTAAGAGTAATGATACTCGATAGAAGGAACTGAATATTCGAAAGAATAAATCGAATAGAAAGAAGAAAGAAAGAAGGAAAGAATAAAGAAGAACGAAGGGTGAACCCCAATACTATCTTCCCTCTATGAAAATTCTAATGTCGATAGTAACTCGACAATACTAACTGTACAAGTAAACTAGTCCTCAAGGGAGTGCAATATATCCTCAACATTTCAATCATCGGATTCCTACCAAAATATTTCATAAGCATGCCACATTGAGTAGCAATTCCCAATTATTCCAATTCAATTAAAATCTTCTAAAATCCATCGAAACTATTATTGGAAATCACCATCAAAATATTCATAATTAGGGAAACAATGCCGCTAACAACCCCAAAGTAAAGGACTTACTATGAAATCCTTTAATCCAATTTATTCCAAAAATTCATTACCTCAACTTATTTACAATGAATCCTCTCATCCTCCAAAGTTGAATCTCGAAACCTCAAAGAGATTAGTCACACAAAACTCGATTCACTTCACGTTTGCCAAACATAGGGCAATGTGACCGTAATTAATTTATCTATTTTTTTTTTTTCCAAATTCTTAATACATCGGTTTTCGCTTATGTCGATATTCCTCAAGTAGTCATCATATCCTAATTCCACAAAGTATTTATTCCCGTTAGGGTCCAACATTTAACGACAACAAATTCCCAAGTAACATTACAATTCACTCAACTTTCTAACCACAACTACAACTATTATTAAGCTTATTTCGATCCTCCAAAGATATTGCAACTTCTAGCTTTCATAATCTAGACCCCTAGGAGAGTTTCATCCTAAGTGTATCCTCCAATCCTTATAATCATCTAAACATGGAACTAGCTTAATATGATGGTTAGGAATCATATTCGAAACTCTTATTTACTCCCAAAATAGCCATATCAAACGCATGGTCTTCAAACCAATACTATACTTCTAAGTCCAAAAGACTAAATTACTAATGAGTTAAGAAGTCATAGCCAATTCCTTCGACCTTATACCATCGAAAATCATGAACTATTACTCACAAGTCATGACAAGCATCAAGCTTTACAATTATTAAACATACTTCACCACACCTTCCTCAAGGACACCAACTCTCACCACCATATGGTGAAATTAGATCTATAACATTTTCCTCAAATCACAAGTTCATTCAAACAAACACTAATATTCCACCAGATTCAAAGTTCTTCCGACTAAGTATAATATACCTCAAACAAATGGTTATGACATCCATAAAATGTTACAAGAGGGAGGTAAGGATACCAATGGAAAGATGGAGGAACTATCAAGAGAAATTTTCAAGAGGCAAATAGGTTGGAATAGAAAGTAGCACCTAGATGGAAGGAAGAAGGCATGATACTATAAGGACGAGAGAAATCAAAGATGAAGAAGGAATTCACTTCAATTAGGCTTATAAATCTTCAAATCTTCGGTAGAGGATACTCCTTCTAGGTAACACATATTCCACCATAAGGCGTAATATTGCTCCTAGCAATCTGGCTAGCCACCCAAGCATAGCCTCCTTGGCAATTGTCTTCTTTATGAGGAGGGACCTGGTTGGCAGTAACAACGATCTCTTCTACACGAGGTCCAACCATCTTCATAAGAGACAAAACAAATTAAGTTACTCCTAACAATTAGCATAAACAAATAGACTACAACATAAATCCTAATCTACCCATCCTACCATTCTATCTCCCAGTTTATTATTTTATTAAGGTCAAGTTATTTATACAAGGGTACACAAACGTGCGTCGGGAGCAAAAATGCTCTGATACCAACTGTGACACCCTCAAATTTGCGGAAAGAAAAAAAAATAATTTAATACATAACAAAGGGTGTCATAAATAAAAAGGTTCATACAAAAAGGAAACTAATATTTTACATAAGAATTATACAAGACGGAAGACATATCTCCCGTATAAATACTGAAATAAAAGGAGTGTATAATAATATACAATCCCAAGAACCGAATATAGGTCCAAGGTAATACTTCGCTCGCTAGCTCGTCAATGTACCCAAATATGCATTCACCACCTGTTCGACCGCATTAAATATAAACACGGAAGCCACAGTCAGTGGGGAGTAACTCCGAGTTCTCCCAGCCACGAAATGTCAAGTTTAATAAAACATGAATAACATAAAAGCAATGTATATGGACAATACAAAACTTTAACATATATGATCTGCTTTTCATGTTATGAAACAGATAACTAACAAATAACCTAGCATGTGAAAGCTATCATGTGAAACCGATAATAAACTATAACTCGAGGTAGGGAAGCTGGTATGCTAGCTCAGAGGTTCCTCTCAGAAACATGGCCGTGATACACTCAAACCCTAATCACACGTAATCATGTGAATCAGTTAACAATCGGTAATCCAAACTCTATCAATCTTAGCCGGCTTGCATCTCACCTTCTAAAACTCATAGAATCATACAAACATGAAAGACCAATACTTCTACAAACAGGCATAAGTTCTTAGAACCGTCAATAGTCGACTTCTGTAACTCGATGCTATACCACAAGGTAGGAAAACATCCTAGTCCTAGACTGATCAGACCTAGCGACAACAGCTATTCCATTCCCCGTCCCATGACATAACCGTCTATGAGAAACTCTACTAGGCGACCCCCTAAGCAGAGATGGCTAGTACTTAAGCTGGCTCCCTTCCCAAAGCGGAACTCTTAGGATGCCATGCCCTGACTTGGAGATAAGCCCCCCAGGCCGGGACACAAAAGCTATCAAGCTGTGAACTATATACTCGTTAAAGATAGTACGGGCCTATCAATGTCATGGTCCAAGATACTCATTTAGAATTAGAATGGTCAAGACGCCATATACTCATAATTCTCTATGGGTACTTAGTCAACACGACACCAACCATATAATTAAACAGTCACGGGAAAAACATCCTAGCATGTGACTAATTGCAGATAAATAATAATCAAATATCATATCGCCTCATATCTACTAAGGCTAATTCATTAATTAAATACAACCTTACTTGAAGACAAATCCCCGACCCGAGTCCCGCGACGGGTCATCAGTCAAATCGGTGCTGACTAGATCTTAGTTTGACCAAACCCGTTGGATCAAACCGGCTAGAAACAGAGTCTTTATCACATAGACATAAAATCAACATATTCATTACATGTTATTTTAATAAAACTTCTAACATGTGAATTAGATTATATTATACCCAAAACCCCGTTTGCCTTAAAGGATATCAAATTAAACTACGATCTCGTATTATAATTTCTAACATGTGAGAAATAATAATTTTATGAAAAACTTTTAAATTAAATATTTTACTTATTAATATTTCTCACTTGCTAATTATTACAAAACACGATAAAAATGACGATAACTCAAAAACCGTCACAAGTCCCAAAGTGGGACCCACGGCTGAGTTGGACCGGACCCACATGGGCCTGATTTGGGCCTCACGGCCTGTTTTGGCAAAATGGGCTGTTTTGGCCTTTTTAACGGTTTTACTAAAAACCGTTTCTAATTATTTCCCGCATGCTTTAACATAATTAAAACCCGTCAAAACAACAATTTAAACCATCAAACATTGACACAACCCATAGACCAAAACCCGGACCCACCATGGACCAGCCCAGACCGGTCTGAACCGGCCTGGACCGGCTGGTTTGGTCCGGTTTGGCCCCTCCTCCACGGTTCACACAACCAAAGCAACAACCCCAATTTCCAATTAATTCCAACATGGTTTTAATTACTAACATCCATTTTTAAACATCCAATTTAACCATCCAACATGCAACAATCATCATCATGAAGAAATCATAAAAATATAACAAGAACACCAACATATTCATAAATTCCTACAACATAATAAAATCAACCACTTATCATGTTACTAACTAAAATCGTAAAACCATAATCATATGAACAAAAACTAAAGATGAACCAAAAACTAAAGTAAACCAAAGCTACTAAGGTATGTAACATCTATTCGTCGAGTAACTCGGAATCGTTACCTTAGCTAGAAAAATCAAGTAGCACCAAAATAATAAGAACTAAGAAAATAAGAAACCCGTCTTCTAATCATCTCCTAAAATATATGAGTCCCCAAACTCGTCTTCAAAATCTTCCCCTATAAGAAATGACAAGAAAAACATTATTAGACTTAAAACTTTGATTTTCCATAATTAAAGTGTTGAAAACGATTTTGTCGGATTTGAAAATAAACCGTACTAGAAGATGGGGAGCGAAGAGGAGATCCTAGAAATATAAGTTAGGACGGATTTAATTAAGAAATGAAGGTTTTATGAAGGTTGTGCTCAAGAACGATGAAGAACGGATGAAGAACGCGAAGAACGCTCAAGAACGATTAAAGAAAGTGATATTTTGATCTTAATTTGATTTGTTGAAAAATGAAAAGTTGTTTGTGAGTAAAGTGGGGTGAGGAGTGTCGTGTAATATAGAGCAAACTAGGGAGTTGGGTTTTGAAAATGTGGTTATGGAATTGACCCGGTATAATAATTATATTACCGTAATTAATTAGATATTAAGTTAATTGAATTAAATATCAAGATATTATGTTATTATAATGAAAAGAAATAAAATATCAAGGCTAAGAGAGGAAGAAAAACCGTGTGGTATGGGTGATATCGGGTCAGTTTTGTAAACGATTTGCGTAATTTTCGTTAACTGATCGATAAAGTAAATAAATATCTAGATATTATTATTAGTTTAATCAAAAGAATTAAAATATCTAATGTGAGTGGAAAACGATGACCTGGGCGCGTGACTCATGCCAAAGTCGAGTTTCGGTTTCGTTTCGCGCTTTACGATGAGTCGGGAATAGTTAAATAACGTTCGGTTAAAACCGTAAACGTTATTCTTTAAATTCCGAATAAATTCAAAATAATTATATAAAATTATGATAAATCTTAATAAATCTAAATAAAAATAAATCAAAAATATATTTTTTAAATAAAATTGCGGTCTTCATACTTATGAGACCGCGGGAAAAGTCAACGGAAGTCAGAGTCGACTTAAAAGTTGAGAAAATTCAAAAATGACTTAAAAGTCAAGAAAAGTTTAGAACGACTTAAAAGTCAAGAAAAAGTCAATGACGACTTTAAAAAGTCAAGGAAAAGTCAAAGACGACTTAAAAGTCAAGAAAAGTCAAAGATGACTAAAAACGGTCTTTTCATGGAATCCCACAAAAATTCCAAATACGAACGCGGAATTTCAAAATAAGACTCGGAACAAAAATTCCTATTTTAAAAACTTAACTTCTACTGAAAAGTGTTAGTAAATATTTTACTAGAAAAATCGGGTACTTTTCGGGTTGTTACATAGCGGGAGTGAGCTATCCGATCTCCATCTTTGGTCTTCTCAAAAATACAATTTTTAAAAATTACAAAATATAAACCTATTTACATTCTAATTTAAAAATTATAATTAAAGATTACAATGGGGAGATTCGAGATCTCAAAATACATCAAAGACCATGTTACCATCATTACGATAACACAATCTACTAAGGTCACACTAAGCAAAACAAATTACAACCTCTTGTAAAAATACCAAAATAATCCATTCATCCATTCATTCAACAAAATAATATGCATCAATATAATAAATTAAACATTCAAGACATAATTCATTAATTATGATGATTAATTTATTCAAACCACCTTTAAAATGATCAAAATTATGTGACAATTCCTTAATTGCACACAACAATTTTAATCAACCATAATCCAATTTAATTCATATTATCGGGTATAACATAAATTAAATTCAACAATATTTTAAACATTTTTAAAATAATAGGGTATCTATCATTGTGAACTTTTTCACAACAACAATCAACATACATTATCTTTATAATGCAACAAACAAAATAAAAATTAAAAAAAAAATTCACTATTCACGTATGAACAGTAGCCATGAACAGTAGCAGGTACCAAAAAAAATTATTTTTTTCTCTCTCTCGGTTTTAAAAAAAACAAAAACGAAAAACAAATTAATCTTTTTAATTTGATCATGCTAATAGAACTAGATCGGTACAAATATTCAACATCTAATCATTATTAAACATTGATACAAACTAGATGATTCAAATTAACCTTTTAAAATGAATATCTAAATCATGATTAATCGATTATCAAAATACCCAACTAACAATAATTGTTTTGTATATTCATACCGAAAAATTAGCAAAATGAATGTTCTTTAACATCCAAAACAAATTCCATTTTCATTTCAATTTAATCCTCATTAAATCAAACATCAACTAATTCATTATATTATTATCTTAACACCTTAAAACAACAACATTTATGAATCAAAAATGGGTCTACGGGTCGGGTATGGCTCCCATACTTTAGACCGATAAAGATACCCGACTTTTAATATAAGACCCATACCCATTAGGGTTAAAAATGTGGGAAATATCGGTATACTTCCCTTTAAAAATCGGATTATAATGAAATTATAACTATATGAATTTCTAGTCATAAATGAAATTGCATAATATAAAACAAGAGATTAAGAAATAACCTTCGGTCCAAGCAAAAGGCCTAAGAACAGATACCAAAGTAGATATTCTCCTAATCGTTGCACCCAAGATGGTTCAAGAAATGCCTTCGTCGTGCTAGAACGAATACCCAAAAATTACTTCTAATTTTTGTGTGTATATTGATGATAAATATGAAGATGAATGAGAGAGTTAAAAATCAGAATTTTCTTCTCCTTTTTCACCCTTAAAAACGTTAGATTAGGAGTCAATTAGGGTTTTTAGAAAAACAGATTTTTCTCCCTTTAATACTCCCTCCTCAAACCGTGTAATATCAAGAGGAAAGAATAAAAATCTCTTGTTTCCTTATTCTTCTCAACCTATATTAGGTAGTTATCATATCATTTAATATGTACATAATGTAATATGTATTCTAATTATTACTAAGAATGGACTGTCTTATAAACCGAGTAATGCCGGACCAATACACTATAATAATATCGTGTAATACATATCCGCCAACTTAAATATAACAGTTTACATTTAGTTTAGACCAACATTATATACATTGATTAAATATAACATTTTATATTCAATTACCAGCTAACATTATTTAATCGTTATTAAATAATCGTATTATCATCACATTGACTAACCTTTTAGTCAAATACATCGACTAATCTTTTAGTCATTTAATAAGGCATCAATATGATTATTTTCTCAAATAATCACATCTCTCAAACACATCTTTTAGGTGTGACTTTTAGGGATCAGTTGATCACCGCCATCTGTATGACAATAACGTCAAACTTATCTAGCAAGCCAACCGTTATCGATAAACGTTAATCAACTGATTATAATACAAAGTATACCCTGTGAACCTTAGCTGTTATCACACTAACTGTGGAGGACACTAGCTCTAACAAAAAAAATGAGACCCAGACCCGACCCGTTAGGGTTCAACCCGCCGGGTGTGGGTAGGTTTTGGAGCCACTGCCATCCCTAATCATATCAGGGGCACTTCGATCAACAGGGAAAGTATTGTAGTATATAATGAAGGGATTCATTAGTACTTAAAACTATTTTAATACTAAATCTTCAGGACCATATGCATTTCAAAAATCATAATTAAACATAAATAAAAAGCGTAATCCAATTACCTCGTAGCGTAATAAAGTCGTGCTCAATAAAATCTAGCAATATAAGAAAATAAGAACCGGATCTGAATAACCCAACTACCTCAAATAATTAAGAGTACCCCAATCGTAGTGCCTCCGCTAGTATCCACACGTATGAATTAGAGATGCGATTAGTATGCTAGTACGAAGGTTAGGGTTTATTATAACTCACGGAGAGAATATGGTCGATGAAACTGACTCCATCTGTATATATAGGGAGGTAAAGACTCAATTTCCTAATCAAACTATTACCTTAATCGCAGCTGGGCCTAATCTTATTACAACCCTCTTTCCATATTTTAGTCCGAATGTAAATAAGAAACATTGTATTCATATTATCTGTGCCCAATGGACTCGTTTAATTCCACACGAGTCATTAAACAATTTAATACTCTGTCTGTAAGCAGCTTCTAGCTAAACGTTACATACGGTTACATAGAATATAAATTAGGTTCTAAATTGGACTATGGACATATACTCAATAGTCTCCCACTTGTACCTTGTCCAATTAAACATATCTCTTTGCTTCTATTGTTCCACTCAAGACTAAGGTAGGAAAAGTGTCAACCTTAATTGCCCAATTAATTATTCTCGAATCTGAGAATTAAATTGTTAAAGAAAACGACTGAATGTAACACTCCATATTCTTTGAGTCTGGTACTCGGTCGAGTAAAGCATACTCGGCCAAGTAAGTGTTGAGTGTCGCTTAGGCAGGCTACTGCCTAGATGGCACTCGGTCAAGTATGGGGTGTACTCGACCGACACTCGACCGAGTGCATGGTACTTGGTCAAGTGCATTGTTAAGATGGGTAATCGAGCGATTTTAGATTAATGTGGTTAAGAGTATCTAAAATCATTTCATCAGTTTCTAATTATTTCTATTAAGCCTCAATCACTCTCTAAACACTCTTAACCATCATAGTCCCATTGCTAAGCTTGGAGATCGTCCTTGTTGCTAGTTCATGTTCATCGTGCGTCGATCTTATCGTAAGTCTTTAATCTCTAATTAAATGGTGTCTATTTTTGGTAGAGTTGTTAAAATCCTTTTCTGAATAATGGTTGGGATTAGGGTGATTATGATTAGTTATTGATTCAAGACTACTTGTATAATATAGGAGGATATTTCGTAGAGGAGCATTTCTAGTCTTGCGTGATCATACCTTTTCATATTGCTTTTGAGCTAGGGTTTCTCCACCCATTACATTTGTATATTGATAATGAATATGATTTTGATTGAAGTGAGGTTATGATATTGATTATGATGATTGTGATTGAGATTTTCGATGTTTGGGAGCTGGTTCCACCCCCAGGTTTCGCCTCTTGTGACTCTCGTCACAAAGGGGATGTGCACATTAATGATCCGGGTTATGCTCGTTGCGATTACCGGGCATTTTAATGTCCACTGCTGCGGTCTGGCATCGACAGAGGTGAGTATCATGTTGCGATGGGAACCCGGCTACTTGTTACAAAGCCATGTTGGTTACCAAAGTTTGGAGATGATGATGATTTATTGATGTGATTGCATTTTTGCTTGTTGATATTGATAAATGTATAAATGTGAAGGGTTTGGATTCCTAGTACCTAATAGGGGGAGGGGGTGAATTAGGTACCACTTTAAAATTTTCAACTTAATCTTTATTGATTAAAGAAAGTTGATAGTTGTTTAAGAAGAACAAATGAATACACTAAATGAACAAGGTTATCAAGAGTGTATTGCTAAATTATAAAGTTGCTGTAAAGTGAAAGTTACAGTGAGTCTGACTGTTACTTGTTCGTTTTAGCAGATGAAGTAAAGGCTACAATACGAAAGTAACAGTATCCGAGACTGTTGCACTGAACAGAAATGCGAAACAAACGAGTAAAGAAAAGTGCAGCGGAAATAAAACAAACAAGAGATTAACACAGGAGTTTTGAATTGGTTCAGCCACTTGAAAGGCCTACGTCCAATCTTCTTCTTATTGATTCTATTAAGTAATCTACTCCGACTACCTAAGACCCTTACAATAAAAAGGACCAACAACCTACTCCGGTTGCGAAATGAGTTTAAGACTACTCCGTCTCAAACTCGACTCTTTATCTAAGAAAGTTACAAGATCAAATTCCCTGATTTTGTTCTTGTGAAAAGAACGAAGGCGAATTCATTAAGATCTAACTATTCTAGATAGAAGAGTACAATACTTAAGGCAACGGTTGTCATGTCTGTGACTTTTGAAGACTTTGAAGAGTTTTTGCAAAGATTAAAAGCTTAAAAGTTTGAAAGCAATTTGCAATGAAATGTGTTTTGTTTTCTCAGGAAAGTCTTAAACAAATGTGTGAAGAGTGCTTTCTTATTTATAGAGAGGGAGATGATTTGAGATGATTAAAGAATTCCTTTGAGAGAGTCAACTTCTCAAGCAAAGAAACAAAGGAGTTGTAGTGTATAGAAGGTAGTGCACATGATATAAACATCAAAGTGTGAAAAGAAATGTGCAGCTAGACCTACAACTTCTCTGATCTTTCTGAACAAACAAACAAGTTAGGACAAGAGGATTTAGGAAGAAAGAGCCAAGCCATCCTTTTGCAAAGAAGAAATAGTCTTATGCTTTTTACGGAAATTGTTTTGGAAAGATTCCCTTGCCTTCTTGTTTTATTTCAAACCATTTCATTCAATGTTGTAAACCATTTGAAGATCATTTTCAGGTAAAATAGATTGAAAAGTGAAGATTTGAAATTGAACTATAAAAGAGACGACAGACATAAGCAACAGTAACGTGCACTGTTGCTGACCTGTTGAGGCAACAGTCGTACGTACTGTTGCAGTTGCAAGTATAGTATTCTTCTATCTTTACAATTAGATGACTCTTTACAACTCGATTTTTCTCGGGCATTCAACACTTCATCAACTCTTCATCAAATCTTGCTTGGAGATTAGTCTTGCTTGGAGATTCATAATTTTCCTGAAAACTTAACTAAGAGGCACATATTAATTAGGCATGTCATCATCAACAAACTAGCTCAACAAATTCCCCCTTTGATGATGACAAGCCTTAAAAACACATAATCCTAAAATTAAGTTCCCCCTAAGAAGGTCGATCCAAAGCAAACACTTTCAACGACTACACATATAGAAAGATGACAATAATAAGCATATGGCAAACAAAACCAAGAGAGTTAGATAGCAAGATAATTCTACTAGGCAACAAGCAAGAGTTAATCAATGATATGCTCATCTAGTGTGTGTTTTTTCATTTCCCCCTCTTGACATCATCAAAAGGGCAATGATACTCTCCTCGGACACAAATTACTCATGCACAACATATCATAAAAACCGCACTAAATAGGCTATAATGGTAGTTTCAACAAAACAAAGGTTTAACAACAAGGTTAACCAAGTTCAACAAGACCAAACATAGTTTAATAGTACACCACTATAGAAGAAAAGGCAAGTTTAGGCTATGTGGTGAAGGGCAAAATGAGGTAGGGTTTTTAATTTACACCACCAAGGCAAAAGGGCATCATCCAAGTCAAGTGATAAAACATGTTTAAGCATTGTCTTCACCATTGTCTTCACCACCACCCACATCAATCCCTTTGAATAAGAAGCCCACTTTAAGCATTTTGGATGTGGTGTAGTTTACATCCCCAAGCTTTCCTTTACTAACTTTCAACATCATTTTCCCTCAATTTTCCATGTGATCATACAATCCTTGCGATTCCACACTTTCTTGCAATCCTTTGGCCTTAAGCATGATCGAAATCGAAATTCCAAAAGTCGACCTTTTTACTTTTTTTTTTTTTTTTTTTTTTTGTCAATCCTTCAGTTTATTGGACAAAGTGGCAGATCTTGTGAGCATAAGATTATGGAGGCTGATCTTGCATTAACTTTGGCAAATAAGTAACTGGACGTCACATTCACTTGGACCGTTGCATAGACCAGTCTGTATGTCACATTCACTGGGACTGTTGCATAGACCAGAAGGATTTCATTCGCCTTTTTTGTGCCGGCTTGAACTTTCTTGCGGATCAATGAGGCCATTTTGAGCAAGATTTGGTTTTGATTCTTTGAGTGGTTGTAGAACACAAGGGGACTCGGAAATGATGGGCTTATCGAGTGAAGAACAAAAAAGGTAATTGGTGGATTCAAGGGTATTTTGGATGATGAGTTTGATTTAACAGTGAAGGGTTTTATTTTTGAGGGGTAAGTATCCTTTGATTATGGTAGGTGTAATTATCAAACATTGAGTGGTCAAGTTGGTCGAAGTACCATTAAAAACATAAGTGTGCAGGTTAATTATAATAAATCATGACACAAATAAATTAGAATAAAGAAGAGTATACTTACATGCCAATTCTCGTCAATCATGCAAGGGATTAGATACACACACAAGAATCACATACAATTAATTAAACCAATTTCTAAACGAAGTTTCTCAAATTGTTCTCTTGCTAGTGGTTTCGTAAAAATATCCGCTATTTGATCTTCGGTTTTGCAAAAAATAAGCTTAATATGTCCTTTCTCTACGTGATCACGAAGAAAGTGGTGACGAATCTCAATATGCTTAGTCCTAGAGTGTTGAATGGAATTTTTGGAAATGTTTATGGCACTAGTATTATCACACATAATAGGAATAGATTCATAAATCATACCAAAATCTTGAAGTTGTTGACGTACCCAAAGAAGTTGTGAGCAACAATGAGCGGCACTAACATATTCGCTTTCGGCCGTTGAAAGAGCTACCGTATTTTGTTTCTTTGAACCCCATGAAACGAGACAAGGTCCAAGGAACGTGGCAATCCCGGAGGTGCTCTTTCGGTCCACCGTACATCCCGCAAAGTCGGCATCGGAAAATCCTACAAGATCAAGGGGACAATACAACGGATACCACAAGTGGAGATGTTGGGTTCCAATCAAATATCGAAGAATTCGTTTGACGGCTTTGAAATGGGATTCTTTCGGATTTGATTGGAACCGAGCACATAAACAAACGCTAAAGAGAATGTCGGGACGACTAGCGGTTAAGTAAAGAAGAGATCCAATCATACCTCTATACACCTTGTCACTTACATTTTTGCCGTTCTCATCCTTGTCCAACTTGGACGTAGATACCATAGGTGTAGAGTATGATTTAGCATCCGTCATCCCAAATTTCTTAAGCATTTCTTTAATATACTTTTGTTGATGAATTAGGATTCCTTCTTTAGTTTGTTTAATTTGAAGTCCAAGAAAGAATCCTAGTTCACCCATCATGCTCATCTCGAATTCCGATTTCATTAATTCGGAAAAATACACACAAAGAAGCTCATTAGTTGCACCAAATATAATGTCATCGACATATACTTGCACAATCAACAGTCCATCAGACTGTGACTTTATGAACAAAGTTTTGTCCACGGATCCTCTTCTAAACCCGTTTTCAAGTAGGAATTTTGACAATCTATCATACCAAGCACGAGGTGCTTGTTTTAAACCGTAAAGAGCTTTGTCCAACTTGAAAACGTGATTAGGAAAATCATTATCCATAAAGCCCGGGGGTTGCTCAACAAAGACATCCTCTTCCAAATAGCCATTTAGAAAAGCGGTTTTAACATCCATTTGGAAGAGTTTAATGCCCTTGTGAGCCGCAAAAGCAATGAGTAATCGTATGGCCTCAAGTCTAGCTACCGGTGCATAGGTTTCATCATAGTCAATACCCTCTTGTTGGTTGTAACCTTGCACCACTAGTCTAGCCTTGTTCCTTACGATTTCTCCGGAATCATCAAGCTTGTTGCGAAAGACCCACCTAGTACCAATGACGGTACGATTAGGTGGCCTAGGGACCAAGTGCCATACCTCATTTCTCTTGAATTGATTAAGTTCTTCTTGCATTGCAATTACCCAGTCAGCAACAGTCAGAGCGACTGTTACATTAGCAGGTTCAATCTGAGAGAGAAATGCATTATGTGCACAGAAGTTGTTGAGAGATGCTCTTGTTCTTATTCCAGATCTGATGTCACTTGTCAAATTTGACAAAGGGTGTGAGCTTTGATGTTTCCATTTCCTTGGCACGAAGGGGGTTTCTTCCCTTTCAACAGCAACAGTATGAGTGACTGTTACTTCCTGGTCAGATGTTGGTCCTTCATCAGAGTTGGAGGACTCTGCCTGTTCAACAGTCAGTGGGACTGTTACAATCTGGGAGGGAGAGACAGCAGCAGAGTTGCTGTTGATTCCCCCTGAGTTGATGTTGTCTGTAGCAGGTAACAGTCTCTCCGTCTGTTGCTGATCAGTGTTATTCGAATTGTTCAAGGCTTCTTCTTGATTAATCACGAAGTCTTCTCGCACAAGCCCAATCTCGAATTCATCATCTTCCTCATCAATTTGTACCTGCTCAAATAGACTAGATTCATCAAAAATGACATGTACACTTTCCTCAATCAACATAGTCCTCTTGTTATAAACTTTATAAGCCTTGCTATGATTTGAGTAACCAATAAAAACCGCTTCATCACTACGTGGATCGAATTTACCCAAATTATTTTTACCATTATTGTGAACAAAACATTTGCTACCAAAGCATCTAAAGTATGAAATGTTGGGCTTTCTTCCACGTAGTAATTCATATGGTGTTTTATTGAGTAAACTTCTTATCATGACTCGATTATGAATATAGCACGCGGTATTTACCGCTTCGGCCCAAAAGTTTCGAGGAAGCTTACTACACAATAACATGGTTCTAGCCATGCCTTCAAGAGTTCTATTCATGCGTTCAACAACGCCATTTTGTTGAGGAGTTCTTGGGGCGGAGAAATTATGATCAACACCATTGTCATCACAATAAGCACCAAATGATGAGTTTTCAAATTCGGTTCCATGATCGGTTCGAATGGAAATAAGTTTTAAATCAAGTTTGTTTTGAATTCTTTTTAACCAAATTAAAAACTCATCAAATGCCTCATCTTTGGAACTCAAGAACAATGTCCAAACAAATCTAGTATAATCATCAACAATGACACAAACGTAGCGACTCCCTCCTCTACTACGAGTTCTCATGGGTCCACATAAATCAATGTGCAAGAGTTGTAGTGGACGAGAGGTACTCACAACCTTTTTCGATTTGAAGGAACTTCTAACATGTTTGCATTTAGCACATTCATCACAAATTTTATGTTAGGAAATCCTTCAACCAAGTCAAGTCTTTTGAGAGTATTAAGAGTCTTAGTACTTACATGTCCAAATTGTTTATGCCACAACCAAGGGTCATTTTTCATTACACTCATACAAGACATGGTATGTCCGGATAAGGTGTTTAAATCGGTTAGGTAGACGTCTTTCACTCGTCTACCTTCAAGTATTACCTCATGGGTTGTGGCATCAATGATTCGACAAAGACTAGCACTAAATTCAACCAAGTTACCACGGTCACATAATTGAGAGATGCTAAGGAGATTATGCTTAAAACCTTTGACAAGCCGCACATTGTCGACACAAAGTAACGATGACTTACCAACCTTCCCAATGCCTATTACTTCACCTTTCTTGTTGTCACCGAACGTTACCGTGCCACCATCATAAGCTTCAAGTGAGAGAAATTGGCTTTTGTCTCCCGTCATGTGACGAGAACATCCACTATCCAAGTACCAATTGCGGCCGCCTCTCACCAAGCTCTACAAGAGATTAGACTTTAAGTTTAGGAACCCAAATCATTTTGGGTCCCTTCTTGCGATCAACTTGTTTAAGGAGATCTTTCCGAATCCATATTTGCTTTACAACTTTAACATTTCTCTCAATGTCATTGTGTCTCTTTTTGCAAGCATTAAAGACATGACCAGTTTTTCCACAATAGTTGCAAATGATGTATTCGGGAAGACCAACATACTTCCTTTTTCGGAAATCGGTTTTGCTAGGATCTGGTTTTTGAATGTAACAGTGCGACTGACTGTTCCATTTAAAACCGAGACCAGCAACTCTATCACATCTTTTGGATTGACTAGTGAGAAAATTCAAGACATTTTGACTTCCTTCCCATTTCTTAGACACATGTTTAGCTTCATTAAGTTCCTTGCTAAGTTTCTCAATTTTAGCCGAAAGCAACTTGTTCTTTTCTTTAGAAATGTCAAGATCATTTTTCATCACAACATACTTGGATTTTAAGTCAATAATGGTGTTGATTTTATGCTCAATGTCAATCTTGAGATTGGAGATGCAAAAGTTCAATTGAGTGACTTTAGGTTCGGAGGAGCAATTCTTGTGATTGTCATGTTGAATCTTAACAAGTTTTTCATGAAGGATTCTTATTTCCCCTTTGAAGGCATTAAGATCAACCTTGAGTCGATCATTCTCAGTGGTTAAAGTTTTGACGAGATCATGAGAGGAAGAGCTTTGTTTTTCAATGTCATAGGCAACAGACAGTGGGACTGTGACTCTCAGACTTTCAACTTCTTCTTCAAGGTCGACTATTTCAGTTTTAGACAGCTCAAGATCTTTGATGAGATCATCACGCTCCTTTGAAATTTTTGAAATTTGGAAGACTAAGGAGGTGTTAATCTCTTCAAGATCAGAGGGGGTAGAGCTAGAGCTAGAGGATTTAAGGAGATCGAGTTCATTTGTCAGGTTTTTGTTTAATTTCCTTAATTTCTTAAATTCAGTTTCAACTTCAGAAGTAACAGTCGCTGTGTCTGTATCATTCAATTCCTGTTTTAAAAGAACGTTTTCTTGAGCAATCTCCTCTATTTGATCTTGCATGACATCAAGTTTCTCGGTTTGGTTACGACATTTGTCAAACAACTTATCAAGTAACTTACACACCTTGTCTTTGGAATAAGTTATAACCTTAGCCTTAAGATATTTTACCTCATTGTCGGACTCGGAATCGGATTCATCCGGATGTGCCATAAGACACCTAAGAGACTCACTCTTAGCAAGTTTATGTGTTTTATTTTTGAGATTGTTTGTCAAACACATTTTAGCATCTAGTTGCTCCTCGATGGTTTCATCGTCCTCGGAGTCGGACATGCCCTAAATGGCGGACATGACTTTATGCTTGAGTTCTCTCTTAGCCGTGTCTCTTCTATCCTTAGATTTGATGTCATTCCATTTTGGGCATTCTTTAATTAAGTGACCTTTGTCACCACATTTGAAACATCCCATAGCGGAACTCGGTCGTCTCTTAGGAAATCGTTTTCTAGCATGGTTCACCTGGAAATTTTTGAATCCTTGGCTATTGACCATCCCAACAAGGTTTCTTGAGAACATGGCAAATTCATCTTCCTCTTCTCCTTCCTCCTCACTTGAGGTGGATTTAAGAGCAAGTCCTTTTCCCTTTGAGGTCTCACTAGGAGCATTGTCGAGATTTAACTCGTGTGCAATTAGGGACCCCATTAGTTCATGAAAGGTTAATGTGGTTAGGTCTCTAGCCTCTTCAATAGCGGTGACTTTTGGTTGCCACTTGGCGGTAAGACTACGAAGAATTTTTCGAATGATGTCCTCGGACTCGAAAGTTCTTCCTAGACTTTTAAGCTCATTAATAATGCTAGAAAAGCGAGAGGCTAAACTATTGATGGACTCATCCTTCAACATATGGAACATCTCATATTTTTTTATGAGAAGGTCTATACGTTGTTTCTTAACTTGTATGGTTCCCTCGTGTGCGAGTTCAAGGACGTCCCATATTTTTTTAGCCGTCGTACAACCGGATATACGACTCACTTCCTCCTCACCAACACATCGTTGAAGAATAGTCATGGCTTTGGAATTTTTCTCGGCCAATTTAAAATCATTTTCATTGTAATCTCTTTCGAGTTTGACCGTAGAATATCCCGTCATCATGTCCTTATCTTCAATAATGAGTGGTCCATCTTTGATGATTTTCCAACATTGGTAATCAATACTTTTGATGTAGTGTTCCATTTTGAGTTTCCACCATCCAAAATTCTCACCGGTAAAGACCGGGATCTTGGAGTGTTTAGAGGAATC
>JAIUZE010019026.1:0-11243 GCA_022085475.1 Heliosperma pusillum
CTTAATACTCTAACATCTCTGCTTAGGGGGTCGCCTAGTAGAGTTTCTCATAGACGGTTATGTCATGGGACGGGGAACGGAATAGCTGTTGTCGCTAGGTCTGATCAGTCTAGGACTAAGATGTTTTCCTACCTTGTGGTATAGCCTCGAGTTACAGAAGTCTTCTATCGACTGTACTAAGAACTTATGCCTGTTTGTAGAAGTATTGGTCTTTCATGTATGTATGATTCTATGATTTCTAGAAGGTGAGATGCAAGCCGGCTAGGATTGATAGAGTTTGGATTAACGGTTGTTAACTGATTCACATGATTACGTTTTGATTAGGGTTTGAGTGTATCAGGGCCATGTTACTTGGTAACCGCTGAGCCAGCATACCAGCTTCCCTACCTCGAGTTATATTTTATTATCGAATTCACATGATAGCTTTCATATGATCGGTTATATGTTAGTTAACTGTTTCATAACATGAAAAGCATATCATATATGTTAAGGTTTTGTATTTTATATATACATTGCTTTTATGTTATTCATGTTTCATTAAACTCGACATTTCGTGGCTGGGAGGACTCGGAGTTACTCCCCACTGACCGTGGCTTCCGTGTTTATATTTAATGCGGTCGAACAGGTGGTGAATGCATACATTGGGTACATTGACGAGCTAGCGAGCGAAGTATTACCTAGGACCTATCTTCGGTTCTTAGATTGTATATTATTATACACTCTTTCATTTCCGTATTTATACGGGAGATATGTCTCCCGTCTTGTATATTTCTTTTTAGAATATTATTTCCGTTTTGTAATGACCCTTTTTATTTATGACACCTTCGTATATGTTTTATTATCTTTTATGTATTTAAATAATTTTTTTTCTTTCCGCAAATTTGAGGGTGTCACACAAGGGAGTTATAATTAATTTACTCTTATAATAATCATAATTATTATTATTATTGTTATTGTTGAAGTTATTATTATATTTTATTTTTATTATTATTATTATTATTATTATTATTATTATTTTTATTTTTATTTTTATTTTTTCAGCTCAGTTCAGCTCCAATAAGCTGATTTCAGTTCAGCTTTATTCGGTTCAGTACAACTCAGCTTCATTCAGTTCAGTTCAGCTTCATTCAGTTCAGTTCAGCTCTATTAAGTTCAGCTCAGCTCAGTTCAGTTCAGCTTTAAAAAGTCAGAAAGAACAGAGCTTTAGTGTTGTAGTTGTAGTTGATTGTATTTTATCATTTTGTATGTATTTGTGAAGAAATTGTACAGGAAGGAAATAGAAATTAAAGATCCTGATATTAAGGAATGCGCGTTTGAAAAGTGAAAAAAAAGCCTTTTAGAATCCTAAAATTTAAGGGGCCAATCAGAATCCTTTAAAAGAGTCTCCTTTTTATAGAAAGGAGACGCCAAAACTCCAAGGCTTAACTGAAAATATAACAAATAATTAAAGCAAAAAACAACCCTTAGTTAAAGAATCATAACAACGCTTTCCTCCGGAGTCACTGACAGAAAAAGGCCCGACAAATACGAAGGAATTTAATTCACCTACTCCTAATCCTGACAACCATCCTGGAAAATGCGACGATTCTATTCATACTCTCTCTCTCTCTTTGCCATCACGAGGAGAACCACCCAAACCCCCTACAATATTTCCACCTTTTTAATTCATCTACCTACCTCTCCTTAACTATTACACACGCCATTTTTACCCAGACGGCAGACCCCATAATATTTTGGAACTAAGAGCATGCACATTGAAGACTATGGTTTCATCCTCTTATTTCTTCTCTTTCATTCTATATTTTTGACACATCATACTCTCTATCATTTACCCCACTTACCATTATCTTCTTCCTCTTTCTCATTTTTTGTCCACATCAAAGAGGATGTAATCTTCCTCTCCTCTTTCACCATTTAAGAGACCCCACTACAACTTTTATCTCTTATTTGATACAAGGTCGAAGACAAGGACATCCTTCATAAAATAGAGGATGTCTTCCTCTTCCCCTTCAAAGAGGATGCTAAGAGAATGTACCCACATTGAAGAGGACATCCTCTTAGATGAGAGAGAGTGTTAAGAGGATAGTCCATCTTATTCAATGTGGATGCTCTAAGAGAGTGGTGGTGACGTACTCGATAGAATTTCAGAATTTCATTAAGTACGTTAAACATCAATATTATAGCTTTATACAAAACATAACGTATTACTCCCTCCGTTTGGTTGAATTCCATAAGTTTGATTAAAATATATCCCAAATATATTGAACAAATGTATGGAATTAAACCAAACGGAGGTAGTATAACACTGACATGAAACGTATAGGAAAAGGGCCCGTCACCTTTACATCAGCATGAACTTTTTGGAAGATAATGCCAGAACATCATATAAAATGTCAAGCAAACTTAACTAACGAAGATATATTAATATGTTGGCGAAAGGAAAGCGAAATTTCTGGAATTTTACCCAGAACTAATAGAATAGGGCAAATTGAAGATAGTAATGTTGTACCTGAGCTCGCATTGAGTGATCATTCAAAAAGCTGAAAACCCTCTTTGGTGATGCAGGAACCCAAACTGAACTAGCAGCTTGTATAACTATACCAGCTGGTTGATTAGGGCAAGTATTCTTATCGATTGTAATTTGTACCATATTGTTTGTAAGCTGAGATTTTTTATGGAAATCTGCTGCTCCGAATGATTTGAAGATTGAACAGTAACTCTTGATCATCTTGGAAGCGAGCATTATCATTCCTCTCCTCCCTGATAAATCACACATTACTGTGAAGAAAGGGGGAGACAATGAGGCCTGAGGGGATGTAAAATATATAATAGAGCACTAAATTAAGAATGACAACACAAAGCAATATATATGACCTCCGCCCAGCTGATCATCGGGTCTGCCAGCCTCTTTCAGAGAAGAATAGCGCTCGCATGTTCTCTTGTCTTGAGGGTTGTAATCCATCTTTTTGCACCAAATGCCAAAGTACTTTTGACAAGATCTTCATAGATAGGATGAACCAGGATACTGTCGTCAACTTCTACGTGTTCTACACATGTTACCTATAAAACAAAAATCCAACAGGAAAAGGAATCCATCATTCAAGAGTACAAAGCAGTCAGGAGATCTGTGGTGAAAGCCATTGAATATTCCTAAAAAAAGAGTCAAAAACTTAATTCTAGGGTTTAGAACTGAACATAAATAAAGTGGACAAACCAAATTCACTTGAAAACCCAGTTAAGCAAATTTACACAAACCATATCAAATAAGTACAAAACACAAGGGCAATTATTGATGCTAACAAGTTATCTCACATTTCATTTGTTTACTATCGGCGTAATCTTTTTCTTTTTGTAGTAAAGGGGCCACAGGGGAAGTTATTGATGCTTACAAGTTTTAAATCTAGGTCATGAGTACCACCACTCAATGATTTTACAAGCTGAGCTAAGCTAGGTGACTATCAGCCTATTTCAAGGGTGTAAGCAGATCCAGAGGAATTCGAGTAGATATGTACGTTATTCATAGAAAAGATAAAAATGAGTTTCCAGATGCAATTTAAGTGAAAATCAAAATAAAAATTAAATTGGTTATAGAAAACATAAGACACGTGATTATTTTAAGGTAATTCGGGAGAACAAAAGACAGAAACCAAATTCTTGCCCTGGGGATTTCTCGAAACAAATAAGTATGGGAAGAAAATTAAGCACATTGAAAAATCCTTACCCTGGAGAGTCCATTTGCCATCTCTTCGATCATACATCCAGAAGGGTATTTCCAACAGAAGGTTGGAGAAACACGGGACATTCTAAAGCAATCATAAGAAACATCAACTATCACCCATGTGCCAGCTTCAATTTGCTGGCAATAACGAAGCAAACAAAATTCACGCTGCCGCACCAGTGGAGAAAGAACATGCCTTTGCTCTTGTACCTTCATTAGTCACATTACAATTATTGCAAATATCTTATGTTAACTATCCATTAGTCGGTTACTGAATATTCCAGAAGGCATATTTACCAACTGCAGGGAACCGCTACGGTTTTCTAACAATCCAGCTCTTAGAACACAGATACTACTTGCTTTCGAACAGACAGTAGGAAAGAGGTCAACCCACTTGTCCTGCAAATTTCATAAAGTGGTTCGAGAATTACCACAAAGGAACAGAAACATAATTCGACAAATGAGGATAAAGATAGGATTTCAAGCTAACTGGATCTAGGTAGAGATCCACAAGAAATCTTGCGTCCATGGGAACTAGCCCAGAATCCTTCGAGGATTCCATCCTTGCATTGGGATATCTAAACTCTTTAGTCTCTGAAACAACCTTGTTATAGAAGTCATAATCAAGAATGTATTGCTCCTCTGTTGGAGACTTAATCCAAAGAGGCTGATCAACTCTCAAAAGCTTTGTCAACTCATCGATTGCATTTGCAGCAATCTCAGCGATGAGTGGCTTCTCCAACTTAGGATTTGCTTTCATCTGTTTAGCCGTGCCAATTATTTTAGGTTTGACACATCGAGAATCCAATTTCAATGCGGATTTTTCGCTTGCGCTTCTTGCAGTAACAATGTCCGGTATAAGGAATTCAGGTCTTGGTAAGGGTTTGCCCATGTAAGTCAGAATAGATGAAAGCCTGTCATACTGCAAAATTTCAGGTTATATAAATAACGATGAACTTCCAATGATAAGAAAGTCAAAAAAGTGTTCACTATAAATCATTTCAACCATCTAAGAAAAGTCTATGTGTCCCTTCTTTGAGCTAATAGGACTCTCTTGTTCGTTTGAACTGAGCCTAAAACTCAGCTACAATTAAGCCTTTTTTTTCAGTGTCATATGTTCCATACTTCCATTAGTTTCCTCACACATAATATATCCTTTGATTGTTATCACTTTAAATGCACTATTATGCCAACCTATTTTGGTTTGTCCCTTTGAAATACATAAGCTATCAGTTGCGTTATAGCCCTTAGCCTTCCAAAAAAGAAATTAGGAGCAAAGAAGAAAAATAACTTCCTTGATCGGAGTAGAGAAAATCATTTCAAGACACAACCACACAAACTCATCCCTTCCTCACAAGCACTCAATAATTAACTTAAGAAGCACCAAGACACCAGTATCAATACGGCATAAAGCCATAAACCATACTTGTGAGTTGTGACTACCATGTGTTCATTACTAAGTGCAAGATTTGTCGGTCCTGCTTCGTCATTACATCGCTTTACTGTCAACAACATTTGAAATGTGAAGAAAATAACAATGCATACGATCACCAATCACCAATCACCATCCTATAGGTTGTCTTAAAAGGAGCCAACCTAGGACTACTGGACAAAAGTATTTGCCAATAACATTAAAAAAAGTCCAGACATAAAATTTAGAGACCACATAAAAAAAAGTTACTAACTACCACAACAGTTGGGGTTAAACTTGATTTACATGAATATTGAGATGCTACCTCACACTTCAGCTCGATATTTTCTAGCACCAGTTTCTGACGAGTTTGGTTCTTCTCTTCTGCAACTGGTGCGCCTCCACAAGGACCACAAGTACCACATGTCGCATGTCTCAAAGCTTCCCCCATAGCAGCGTTCTCATCTCGAAAACAATCATTTTCATCACGCAGAGTAGTATTGTCTGCACGCTCATTTTGTGCCTGAAGAAGAAAAGGAATGTTCATAGAATTAGCCATATTCATAGAATCAGTCACAGAACTTGTTCTCCATGTACTGTCTCCATCCCGAATTTATGGTCTCCATTTGGCTTTGACAGTCAATAGGTACCAACTCTGATTACATTCTCTAAATATGTGAAATAAAAATATAAAGTTAACCTCATGATATTTAAAAACAACTTTTTTCTCATTGTTGTACTAAAGTTTTGCACGATGTAAAGTATGAAGAAATGTTGGTCAAAAATGATACTCCCTGCATTATTCTTCATATGTTGTTTTAGACAAATGAAAAATTTACTCTTTATATGTCGTTTTGCACTTTCCTATGCACTATTAAATATGGTTCTTTAATATCATCCATTCAAACCTCCTTTCATTGGTTGATTTAAACCATTTTACACTGTTCAAATCTCTAATTAAATTATTAATTAATGTTATAATCAACCTTAAATCATTTCGTAATAACTGTGAAAGTTATTAGAATGACATATAAAGAATAATAGAAGGAGTATCAGTTAACCTCCAAAGCAACAGGGCAATAAAAATGGGATGGATAGAGTAATAGACAAAATTTCTGAATAATGCAAACCTTAGTTTGGGTTCGCTTGTTCTGGAACCAAAACTTTATTTGTCTAGGCTCCAGGCCCAATTCCATCCCTAGCTGGCGCCGCTGATTTTCATCAGGATGTGCACATTGATTGTAAAATCTGTCATGAATCAATAAAGAAGGTTACATCATTTTCGGTATATTAGAGTAATTTCCTCAAAGCTAATATGTTTTTTCAGTACACTAATAAAACAAAGCAATTTTTACGTGCCTTCAGAGACATTCTAAATTTATAACATTCATCAACGACTGCATACTATTTTACATCATCAATACCAAAGAATTAAGCAATCATTTAAGGATAACATATTAAAAACAGCAGTGTTCATAAAATGTCATTCTTTAAACCTACCACATCGAACAAAAAATGTGAGCAAGCTCTTCAATCTGTAAAAATCAACGCTTTGGGTAATTTGATACTAAGACAGTCAGAATTAACAGCACTCTTATCACATCTTACAACTTGCCATATGCCCCTCAATGCTCCCCTATGTGATCTCTGTTTGTATGAAGTAAGGGCCACTCAAATGTGCCGTGAAAATTCTTCACTAATGCAAATAGCCATCATGTGCAAACAGCCTTACTCATTTTGAGTTTGAAGATCGACTATATTGAAAGAAAAGCGGAAACCTCTATCTTTCAAAGACAAACAAAACACAATAAACCAATATACATTCTAAGAACTAGACAAGGGGAAACCCCACTGTACTAGGTTTCGTCACACAATTTAGTGGCAAATTTCGTATCACTATGGTAGTATATCAAGGCCACAACACCACGTTGCGGCTTAGTAATACAGGTTTTGTAAGTCACCGACCACTGTCACTGCATTTGAGGCTGTGTTGGCTGTGCATTTATCACAACCACCGAGACCTAATTGCGACGACAGATTAAAGATTAAAAAAATGCCTACCACTACTCATTTAGAGAGACAAGATAGGCGAATGCTAATGGAACTTTAATCGTGATTCTTAATTTTTACTCCAAAAGTAATTAGAATAATACCAAGGATTGTGTACTGTAAACAATTTCTTCACAGGACAAACAAATTCCAACGCAATAGACATGCAGAAAAGAGCTTAGTAATAAACATGATCTGCTAAATGAATCGTGACTGAGTAATTGAAGTTCCGAACATTCAGACCGCCTTATTTGAGGTGATGTCGGCCGTAATTAAGCCACAATGGTTGGGGTCAAACCGCGACAACCGATTCCAAAGTCAAGTCTAAAATGAGATTTAATACCATGGGAGACAGAATGAAAGGATAAAAATTCACACGTCATCAAATCCACCTTACCCTTCTAAATGTTGGATTTGATCCTGTGTGTGTCTATGGTAGGGTTTTCTCAGATTGTGAGAATTATTTCCTTCATTGTCCTCACTGCATCCACTCCCTCCGCCGCTACTACCGCCACTTTGCATTGGAAGATTCATTGGCCTTCTTCACAAACCGATTGAGTAGATATAAAGATTAATGCAACTTTGACGTTCTTCAGAGATATATCTGATTGAAACAATTAAGTAGCGATATCCACGACACAATTAAAAATTAATACAGTTTTTAACTTTTTATAGAGAAGTAGTAACCTAATATGGGATGCAATTGTCCTTTCTGACCAACTTGTGATTTTTTGCAGTTTTGTGTGCTTATTTTATACAAGTCAACTACTGTACAATGCGATTTAAGGAAATAAATATCCGGAAAATTACGAAAGGTTTTTAATGTACCGTGAAATTTTTCTTTTTCAAAAACAATCCAATATGGAAAATATGAAAAACTATTAAGGTGACGGAACAATCAAGACAAAATCAAGGAAATGGTGTGGCTTCCACTATCGTTCAAACTAACAAGAACGAATTATATTGCGATGCAATCCTAATTACCTCATTTGCACAGTAAAGTTAAACTTTTTTTACCTTGTAGCTTTCTAGGCTACCTACATCATTCACCAAACATGATCTGGATATTTCTAGCAAATGTAAATATAAAAAATTCATGTGAAATGAAACACAGTAGGAACTTAATGTCTGTGTGTCCCAAATGACTGCAAATAATGTGTATGTATGAAATATCTTTCTGCATTGCTATAGTGCTATGCATAAGATGTAATGGGAGCTGTGTTTACCAGGACTAAGTAAATCCAAGAGCACTCAGAAAGCAGCAAATATCAATACTACTACATTTAATGTATACTTTCTTATCTGTACTCATCTGTTTAATCAATGTCTAAAATTGTCGGTCTATATTGAAGCATTCTGGGTAGTGTCTCTGCAATTAACTGGTGACTTTCAGCGTTACAAAGCCACTTATATCTAGAAACAAGTTTTCAGAGTGTAAATATTATTCTACAATATCAATCTCCTAACCCCCTCATTATATCATCAGCATCCTTGAAATCCCTCCATTCAAACTCTCCTGATATCAGTATGTGTTGTCTTAATCGGAAGGTTACACATACCCATTCTCGGATGAACAAGAAAAGCAAGTATGTATTGCGACCAACATGTTAAGCTGAGTTTTTCTACGGCTGCAATTGTAAACTTATCTGGCCGAGTAAATCCACATAAACTACCATCTATGGATAGAGTAGTTTAACTAGTCTAATTTGATGGTAACCTATGAGAGTACTTTAACAGCTGACACATCAGATGATTGATGAGGTACTTACATCCATTATTACCACTAGGGTATTCCTGGTTCTCTTTGATTGTACCTAGATTTAAATTGTTCTCTAAACCATATAACAGAATTTTCTTTATCTAGAACACACATCAATATTCATTATATAAAAAAAAATAATTTCCAACAGAACGTGTGGGCTATGTGAAAAAGCAGACTACCAGATAATACAAATTATTTCCTCAAAAGTTGAGTAAAGTCCTCAAAGATGAACTAGACTCAGCTTTAGTTCTCTTGTTTTTTTTCATATACTCCCTCCGATTCTCAAGAATCACCCCATTTCCCTTATTTGACGTACTCTATTGAACTGCTTCCTTTTCTCTGTGGTCCATCTGTCAATGGGTGAAAAGACACATTTACTCTTAAAAATCAATTATTATACTCAAAAATATGTTACACATATTTCCTACCCAACCCACTTAGGCCTTATAATTTCCAGCTTAATTTCAGCTCACATCAGTTCAGCTTAGCTTCACTCACTTAGTTCAGTATAGTTCAGTTTCAGTTCAGCTTCATTTAGTTTAGTATAGTTGATACGAATGTTTATAAAAAAAATTAGCGAAAGAGTGTTGTGAAGTCTCAAACCGTGTATCTCATTGATATGACGGAACGAGTGTTTGGGATATTTGACAGGAAATCAGTCGAGACTTTCATAAGCAGCCGAGGCAACCTACCTTGCCACCAACTAAAAGAGCTTACATAAGCAGCCGAGGCATATCCACTGACATCTCATGTAGACTTTCATTCCTAATTCTCCATACATGATGATATAACCCTGTAATGACAGCAAAGAGAATGCTGCGTCTTCCATTACTTCGCATGCTGTTCCTCTCACTCCATTGCCAGGTCTGCTCAGAAGGAATGCTAAGCTTCAGTCTGACATTCAGATTACTGATGCATTCAGAGCTATAAGGACAAGAGATAAACAAGTGATCCCTTGTCTTAGAAGACCTGCCACAAATACAACATAAATCCTTACTACAAATCCCTTTTCTATTGCAGCCTGAACTTTACATTTTGTCTTTTTATCATAGCTAACCAGCCTATGTGACAATGCTTTGGTGTATGAAGTTTGTTCACACCACTTGAGCCCATCTACACTCCTCCAAATCTCCTATAAGCCAATAATACCCTAATATTGATTTTCTTCAAAAAAAAACTTTGCATATTGGATTTCCTTATTACCAATTATTGTATGTATTAATAAATTATTTCCTAGTGTTTTACACCCAAATTAAACCACATGTTCATTAAAGTTCCTCGTTCTCTGAAGTACGATTATTCTGAAACTACGAACACAAAACAAACAACATCAGAGCCTTAATCCGAAAATGATTTGGGGTTGGCTGACATGAAACATCCTTTAGAACAATCCAAGGAAAAGTGCAAAGCAAATATAGAGTGAAACATAATACAAAAGTAAAGTTAAACTTATAGGTCAGAAAGTCAAAGCTCTGACTTCTTTATAAAAACTTATAGTTAAAATCTAAAATACAATTTAAAACTATGTTTGAAAATCAAAGTAAAAGTTAGTGTTACGGAAAATCTTAAAAGTAAACCAAGTATTCTTATAAGAAATTTTTAGCTAAAACTTTAAATAAATCCGAAAATAAATCAAATAATCTTTTTTAAAAAGATAAAAAATAAAATTCAGTAGAAACACTATATATTTCAGATAAGAACGGATACTAAAAATCCACATGTATCATTTCCCTCCATTGTAGCCTTTCCATCACCATACTCTCTTCGAGCCCAAGAAATTTCATATCATGTTTATCACTCTCAAACAAGTCTGTTTTGGTCCTCCCTCTACCCCTAACAACCTTCTATGTTCCCCACGTCTCGAGCCTCCTAACTACTGCGTCCATGGGTCTCCTTCTCACATGGCCAACCCATCTTGGTCGGTTTTCCATCATCTTGTCCTCTATTGGCGCAACTTTTACTTTCTCCCTAATCAGCTCATTTCTTAGTTAGTCGATCTTTTCTTGTATGCCCGCACATCCACCTAACATACGCATCTCCGCCACACTCATCTTTTTTTAACGTGACAGTGTTTCACGGCCAAACACTCGGAGCGGTAATGTAATGTGGGTCTTAATTGTTGTATGATAGAATTTACCTTTAGCCTATGGGGAATAAAAGTAGATAAAAATAACACGATAACGAAAATTAAATTAACAAAAAAAAAAGGCAAATTAATGGAATAATGGATAGAGCAAACAAGCTCAATGAGAGGAATATAGAAGAGAAAATAAGAATAAGTAAAAGAGCTTAAATTAGAGGAA
>JAIUZE010019029.1:0-26972 GCA_022085475.1 Heliosperma pusillum
AGTCCACCATTTTTTTTGAGTCCATGAGTCCTCATCCAAGCCTTTGGATGAAGGTGATGGAGGGACAAGATTAAAACAAGATGAAGGGATAAGATTAAAACAAAAATGAATGGACAAGATGAGAACAAGATGGAGGGACAAGATTAGATTAAAATGGGTGGGGTTTAATGAATTCCACCTACACTTACTTTCATATTGTAACAATAAGTTTTTGTAACTTCAACTTTTTATTAGTGTAACTTCAGTCAATACGAGTGTAACTTCAACCATTCTTTGTGTAACTTCAAACTAAATTGTGATTTCGATAATATTAATTTGAATTTATGTAACTTTAAGACAACTTTATGTGATTTTAGCCTTTTACGAGTGTAACTTCAGTCATTACGAGTGTAACTTCAACCCTTATTTGTGTAACTTCAAGCTAAATTGTGATTTCGATTATATTAATTTGAATTTATGTAACTTTAACAGAAGTTTTTGTAACTTCAACTTTTTATTAGTGTAACTTCAGTCAATACGAGTGTAACTTCAACCATTATTTGTGTAACTTCAAACTAAATTGTGATTCCGATTATATTAATTTGAATTTATGTAACTTTAAGACAACTTTATGTGATTTTAGTCTTTTATGAGTGTAATTTTAGTCAATACAAGTGTAACTTCAACCATTATATGTGTAACTTCAAACTAAGATGTGTTATAAGCGTAACTTTAGTCTTTACGAGCGTGACTTCAGTCCTTGAAAAAGTCACTTCAGTCCTTAAACGTGTTACTTCAGTCTTTTAAGAGTGTTACTTCAGTCTTTTAAGAGTGTTACTTCAGTCTTTTAAGAGTGTTACTTCAGTCTTTAAAGAGTGTTACTTCAGTCTTTTAAGAGTGTTACTTCAAACTTTTAAGAGTGTTACTTCAGTCTTTTAAGAGTGTTACTTCAGCCCTTAATAATGTAAAAGCAGTCCTTAATAGTTTAACTTATTTTAAAAAATGAGATCTAAAATTCAAATGAAAACCATAAAAAAATTTAAAAATTTAAAAAAATTTAAGAGAATATAACAGATTTGGAAAAGTTAAATATCATAAAAATAAAAAAAAGATATAATTAAAAAAATTCGATCTAGCAAGTAAAAATAATATAAAAGAGCACTTTAACCAATAATAGTGTAACTTCAAGCATATACATAACACATACTACAATAATTTATTAAAAAACAAAAAATTAAAAAACAAGATATAAAAAAACTAACCAGATTTAAAAAATACAAAAACATAAAAACCTGAAAAAAAAATTGCATTTGTGTAACTTTAGTTATTTTTTGTGGAACTTTATTCATTTATACAAAAAAAATGAGATCTAAACACAATAAATTTATATTTATGTAACTTAAAAAATTTAGACCTAAACATAAAAAACTCTAAGAAATTTAAAAAAAAAAAACAAAACAAAAAAAGAAAAAGAGTGAGAGGAGGCAGGAGGCGGACGGAGGGAGAGGAGGCAAGAGGCGGACGGAGGGAGAGGAGGAAGGGTATAGGCGGACGAAGGGAGAGGAGAGGAGGCAGGAGGCGGACGTAGGGAGGGGGTTGTGGCGGCTGGAAGTTGTGGGGTCCGGTGGAGGCGGGAGACGGAGAAGGTGGAGGTGGGTGACGGAGAAGGTGGAGGTGAGCCAAGTGAGGCGGCGGTGGAGACTTCCGGTGGAAGGGTTTGTTGGGTTGTATTTTTTTGGGTTTTTTTTGTTTGAGAGGATTGATGAGAGATAAAAGGAGGTAGAGAGAGAGTGAAAGATCTGAAAAATGAGAGAAAGAGTGTGTGAGAAGGGTTTAAATATTAGGGTTTGAATGAAATTGGATTGTGTGTGTCTCACAATCTTAGCCTTTCATTTTGTTTTAATCCTAACCCCTCATCATCTTGATTCAATGGCTTGGATGAGGACTTATGGACTCACTAAATGAATGTGGACTTACATGATCCTTTCTCTCTCTCTCTCTCTATATATATATATATATATATATATATATATATAATTGGGATCCGGTGAGAACCACTAAGATAATGAGAACTGTGAGAACTTCGCCTTACAAAATTTATTTTTAAAAAATAAGGACATTTTTGGGTTAGGCGTAGAATTTTATAGCTAGATAACATACATCTTGGTCGAAAAAAATATAAGTTAGTGACGGAAATTGGGGTGAAATACGATGTATTAATTTTCATGCACCTAGTAGTCAGGTTCATGCATCTAACAATTTTCATGCACCTGGTGCTCATTTTAATGCATCTAGAGCCCGTTATTTTCATGCATTTTCATGCACCTAGTAACTATTTTCATGCATGTAGCAATTTTCGTGCACCTAGTGCTCGTTTTCACGCATTTAGAGTAATTTTAGTGTACAAATTGAACTTATATACATTAAGTACATATTTTTTTTTAATATAATCAATAAATTTTGTTTACTTACTGCAAGTATTTTGCTTGAATAAACTAAACTAATGGTAAATGATCCAACAAAACTTTCGAAACAAGATTTGGTGGAGATTTAGTGAGGGTTCTTACGGTTCTCATTATGTTAGTGGTTCTCACCGGATCCTGACCCTATATATATATATATATATATATATATATATATTAGAAAAGATTGGATAAAAAAGACAACATTTTCATTTCACTTTTCATTTTTCAGATTTTGACAAAAACAAAACTAAGACAAAATCTATTGTTTTAGTGTTCTTTGTTCTTACCTAAGACAAAGTAAAACCGTCTTATCCTAGAGAGCTTTCGAGATACCCAAGACAATAAGGGTCGAAATACTCTAAGGAAAGTGTGTTCAACACGATTCGGTGGGGTTGATAAATACCGTTTGTAATTGTTTTCATTTATGTTTTTTAATGCCTTGTTGTATCAATTACTAGTTTGAAATCTTTGTAATACAAGTTAAATATATAACAAGTACGATCAAAGCCGCATTTTGGTTGTTTTATTAACGAGCATTTGTAAATTCTCGACAATGAAATTTCCGTTGAGCGCAATATAGTTTTGCCCACCGCTAAGATAGCGGAAGCGGGTTTTATAGTCCTCAAGAAAGAGGCTCTCGTGCCAAAATAGAAATTGAGAGGGGATACTTCATCAAGTAATAGTTGAATTAGTGATTGTTTGTGTCCTTGTTACAATTATAATAATAATAATAATAATAATAACAAGAAGAGAGAGAGGAGCGTTGCGATTTGCGGATTAGGCCTTCTAGGTTTCCTAAGCTGTGGCTGCTGCGGCTGCTCTACTACCCCTCCGGCCACCGTCCCCACCCAGGCCATCCAGACCTCACGTCGGCGGCTGTGGTGGGTTGTTGGTGGATCGCGTTTGTTTAGAGGAGAAGAAGAGTGAGGGATTTTAGTGATAGGCGTTAGGCGTTTGGGTTTTGCCGTCTGCCGTTAGTGTTGCCGTCATCGTTATACGACCTTCTGACCTCTCGTCGTCAGTTGTTGGCGGCGGCTGATCAGGCTTTTCTTCTCACGACGTTTCTTTATTTCTTTGCTTAGGGTTTCTGTTAAGGGTCACGTCGCTTCTGTTGGGTTCAGGTCTCGTCACCTCTTGGCCGTTGACTATAGCCGCCAACCTCTCTCCCGTCCGCCGTCTACGTCATACAGACCACACGCGCCGACTGTGGTGAGGCTGTTTGTGTGTTTCATCGCGTCGGCGTCGGTTGTTGTGTTGGCGGTGTTCTCTTGCCGCAGTCTGCTGGCTGTGTTGAGTGTCATTGTGGTGGCGGGTTATGGGTCGGCGTCGGTTATGGGTCGCGGTGGTTTGCTGGCTGTGGCCGGTGTTGGCTGTGTGTTTCTGCCTTGCACGTGTGCCGTAGCCTTGCATGGGAATCATTACGGTTTTCATTTTAGTATTAGGTATTATTTTCTTTTTCTTTGTCATGCCTACTTTGGTTTTTTTTCATTGTCCTTTTTTGTCTATTCATGAGTTTCCGGATGACCATGGTAAGGGCCTTACCAAGGCCGCCTGGCAAAAGCATTCTTACCGATAGTCTGAGTGTTTTCTCTAATACCGAGATTACCTTGAAGCGGATGGGGCTTTGGTTGTGTGGGGAGTGCTTTAAAACCCATACCTTTCACTCTAGGAGTCGACATAGCCGGGGTGATATTGTTGCGCCACCGGATTGTGGTGATGGTGTCGTTAGCTTTATTATTCATGGTATCCCAAGACCTCCTTCTCGGTCTCCCTCGGTTCTTTCATCTGATGATGGGGTTGGGTTTGCTCAGTGGTCTATATCTTCGCTTGATCGTTTATTTTCTTTGGGCCTTCGCACCGTAAAATTTATTCCTCCTAAGTGTCGTCTTGGGTTTGCTCGGGTTTTGAAGGGGGTTTTGGATGATGTGGCTGACTCTCCTGGTGATATCTTCTGCTGGGTTCGTATTCTTGTGTTGCCTCTTTGTCTGCTTAAGACCTTCGCTCCTCGGAGTAGTCGTGAGTGTATGACTTCTGTTAGGCGACAACGTCAGGAGGAGAGTATTACCAAGGCTATTCTAGCTTGGGGGGTGCCTGGAGGGGGTTTGCAGCTTTTACAGGAGTGCTTGGCTGAGGCTCCTCCTTCGTTCCACTTGGAGGAGGATATGGATATGAGTGAGCTGAACCTCCACCAATGTCGACGGAAGATTTGTGATGGTCACTATACTGCTGCTGTTAGGGTGCTTTCTTCCTCTGGCGTCGCCCCCTACTCTGATGTCACTCTTGGGGCCTTGCGAGAGAAGCACCATGTCGCCTCATCTCCTTCATTACCTCCTTTGCCAGTGGATCATCATTCTCTTGTTGCCTCTTCGGCGGTGGTTTTGGATATGATTCGTGGTTTCCCGCGTGGCACTTCTTGCGGGAGGGATGGGATTCGTGCCCAACACCTTATGGACTGTTTGAGTGGTACTGATGTGGCTGTCTCTGATGATTTGATCGCTTTTGTTACTAGGGTGGTTAATCTTTTCTTGGAGGGCTGGTGCCCTGTAGCCCTTGGTGAGTACATTGTCAGCGCTCCGCTTACGCCACTTGTTAAGCCGGGTGGGGGTGTTCGTCCTATCGCTGTTGGCACTGTCTGGAGACGTCTTGTCTCTAAGGTTGGTGCTTGTTTGGTTGGTCCTTCTTTGTCTACTTATATTGCTGGTCTTCAGTTTGGGGTTAGGGTGTCCGGTGGAGAAGAGGCTATCTTGCATGCCTTGAATCGGCTCATTGAGGCCTGTGGTGGTGATGTGGGATTGTCTATGTTGCTAGTTGATTTACAGAATGCTTTCAACCTTATTAATCGTGTGACTATGCTACAGGAAGTCCGCCGTCATTGTCCGGTTCTTTCCCGTTGGGTGGAGTTTTGTTACTCTAGCCCTGCCCGTCTTTATTGTGGGGAGCATTACTTGTGGTCATGTCAGGGTGTTCAGCAGGGTGATCCGTTAGGCCCTTTGCTTTTCGCTTTGGTTTTGCATCACTTAGTGTGCAAAATCCGGGACTCTTTTGATGTTACTATGGAGGCCTGGTATTTGGATGACGACACCATTGTTGGGGACACTTTGGAGGTGGGGGCTATTTAGGATTTGATTATGGTAGATGGGCCTCGTTTTGGTCTCCATCTTAATGTGGCTAAGACTGAGGTCTTTTGGCCTCTTGGGGATCCTCGGAGTCGGCTTCTCGGTGTTTTCCCCCTACTATTTCCTGGCCCTTGCGTGGTGTCTCTGTTTTGGGTGGGCCTGTCAGTACTTGTCCTTTTTTTGGCAGTGAGCTTGTGGCGAGGAGAGTGACTAAGACCATTGAGCTTATGGATTTAGTTGCGAGGATCGAGGACCCGGAATGCGAGTTGCTTCTGCCTCGTGCTTGTACTGGTATTTCTAAGCTCTATTTTTCTCTTAGTACTTGCCCCCCGGGAGTCTTTGGGTCTGTCCATCTTTGCTTTGATGCAGCACTTCGTTCTAGCTTGGAACGTATAGTCACCGCGTCTGGGCCTGGTTTTCGGAATTGGCAGTGGCGTCTTGCCATATTCCCTTTTCTGTTGGATGGGCTCGGTGTTTATGCTGCGGAAGATGTTTTACACTATGCTTTTGTGGCTTCCCATTTGTAGTCAGCAGTTTTGCAGGCTACGCTCCTACGGCCTTCTGGTATTGTAGATGCTGGTCCTACTTTTGACGATGCCTTGCGAGTGTTTTCGGAGGCTACAGGTTCTGATTTTTTACGTGATCTTAGAGAATCGCAGCCCCTAAACTTACGAAGAAATTGGCAGATATATATTTCGCTACGGTTGCTGCTTCTTCAGAATCTGTTTTCTCTTTGACACCGCGTCAGCTTGCATTGTGGAAGTCTCAACAAGGTGCCCACGCCTCTAATTGGTTGCGTGCGGTTCCTATCTCTAGGTTGGGTCAGACTATGAACAGGAGGACTTACCGTAGTATGCTGGGGTATCGACTGGGTGTCCCGTTATTCACGGTATCTAGGCCTTATCCTGCTTGCTCTCGGGTTTTTGCTGATGATGTGTATGGGGATCACGCTGTTTCTTGTACTAGTACTGTGGGGTTAAGCATCGGCATAACCTTGTTCGTGACACCTTATTCGTCACATGTTATAGGTCTGGTATTTCTACGGGTAAGAAGGTTGATATCGGTTTGGTTGACGGGCATGGCGGATCTCTTCATCCTACGGATTTGCTACTTTATTCCTGAGACAGAGGGCGTGATGTGTGTGTTGATTTGACAGGGTCTTCCCCCTTGACTCAGACTGGGATGTCAGATTTTGTGCCAGGACAGGTTGTCGTGGATGCTGCTCAGCGCAAATGTGCTAAGTATGGGGATTTATGCGCGGCTGCTGGCTATGGTTTCCTACCCTTCTCATTTCTTCGCTTGGGGAGCTGGGCACGGATGCTGTTGACTTGCTTATGCGGATCCATAAATTCTCGGTATCTCAGGATGCGGGGGCTCGGGTTGCCGCTTATATTTTTACTAGGATTAGCTTTGCTGTAGCTAAGGGGGTGGGAGCCTAGATTGTCTCTAGGCTTCCCACCAACTTCATGTAAAGTTTTCAATTTATTTTAATGAAAGCTGCGCGCATAATTATAATAATAAAAGAAAAAAAATAATTAGAATAGTAACAATACTCTCTCTCTTGTTTCTCTGACTAAAAATCTCTGAAATCAAGCGATTGTGTGGTTTCACACGATCTCCGGTGACTGGCCTGATGGGGACAGGACGAGGGCGTCCGGGAAGGCCGCCTAATGCGGCAAAGCATTCTAGATCGAGGAATAACACTGAGGATGACACTAAATAGGACAATTTGACGGACTTGGAGGAGCATCAACCCCCTCCTTGGGCTTTGTTGACTGATTATCTGTATGTTTCTGAAAGTCCTAGACCTCTAATTAGACTCCTCTAATTAGTTCATTAAATTACATTAACTTAATGATTTAGGATCTAGTTATCATGCATGCAAATATAAAAGCATAAAAGAAAAGATAAGACGAAAACATCCTTACATGGGGTATTTTCGGTTCAATATGGGCATAATAAGAACTCCTTCTTATTGTTCTTGAGCATGAAATTAATGGATGATCCTCCATGAAAGAACCTCTAAAGTAGAAGGTCTCCTTCTAGTTGCACCCAAGATTAAACCCAAATAATCTTACCTTATTATTAACTAGATAATAAGTAAGACATAATACTACCAATATTTGTATATTACTACTCTAGTAATATGTATGTGAATATTAGTATGCATGTTAGTTTTTTTAGAGAGATGAAGAGTTTAGTAAGGGAAGTAGAAAATGAGCAAGTGAAGAAGTACAAAAATGAGAACATCACATGTCCTTATAAGGCCATCTAGGCCGGATTCCATGAGCCCCTTGTGGGTCACTTTTGCTCTTTTCTAAATTGTGTAAGGTAGTGGAGTGTGGAGTTGGTGGTAATGATTAAAGTCTATCATAACATGTCACATTACAAAGATTAAGTGAGCATAAAATAAGACTAAAATCATCACCCATGTACACTACCAAAAACCGGTGCATACATGTCCACATGGGTCCATTTTGAGTTTTGATATTTGTCCCACAAATACTTATTAATCATATGCTTAATTATCTAATATAATTAAGTGTTAATTTGATCATATAACAATTATATGACCCAAATTAATAAATAATACACTTAACTTTTAAGTGATATTTTACCATTATATCAATATATAATGGGTCCCACAATGTTCAGTTAATTTATTTTACAACTCTTTGTAAATATAATTAACTAACTACCTCTACCTCAAAATATATACATAACCTCAACTAAGTTAATGAATTAACTATTAATCATTAAATTAAATCTTATTTAATCGTATTAAAGTAAGACGTAAAATTTATTCAGTCAGTTTTCGTATAATTGACTAATAAACTTAAGTGGAATGAGTTCCTAACTCAATTTCCAATAAATAACTCTCGTAACTAAACGTACATATCAAATATATGTAATGCTCTAATTAAACTGTATCGTATACAAATAATTAGTATTCTATTTGGGTCTCATCCTATAGGTGTGACCTAAAGAGATCAGTTGATTACCGCCGTCATACGACAATAACGTCAAACTCTAGTCAGCCAAGCGTTACTGATTTACGTTAATCAACTGACGTGGAGTATCAAAATATACTAATCATGCCACGTATATTCCAAATGAGATTTATTATATAAATGCACTATTTTGGAGGACACTTACTCCAACAATCTCCCACTTGTCCGATACAAGTTGTGCATGTAGCAACACTATTGCGGAGGAGTCCTCCTCCTACAATTTCTCCCACTTGTCTCGACAAGTTCTGTGCTACCGATTCTCTTGTCTCTTTTGCGTCACATCCTCCCACTCATTGCAAGGTGTCTTACAGGTCGCACTTGCAATTGAAAATTATAAATAGAGTGGTTTTCTCGATCTGGGAGAGTAACTGTCTGACCGAAAAATCTACCAGAGATCTCTTCCGAGCGTGGCCACGCATTTCTAGTTACTACTCCTCGAGTGGCCCGAAGATGTTAATACCCAACGTGGGTGGACAATTCCTGTTGACCCATCTTACACTGTATGATGCAGATCACCATGACCCAGAAGATGTTCATCGGCCTCCTTTCACGGCACGACCTAGGACAAAAACCAAAGTCAATCGGAAACTACACCGACTCAGGTAAATGGTCGCTAGTCTAAAGAATCGACTCATAGGAATAAAATAGAAATCTCCGCCACGACCAGGCTTCAACAATTTTGATAAGGGACTCTATTATGGTCACTGCCCGACATAGTGTCTCCACAGTTTGTCTATGTAAACGACCCGTCATCTCCATGACCCCATGGTGCTGAACCAACCATCGATCGACTTACAATCTAGTCACTTCGAGACGTCACCTCAAATGAGTGACTAAGGACAAAACACTAAGTTCATCCTGTTCACTTGAATTGGGTTCAACTTTTCTTTCAACCAATTCGGATGAACAAAGTATTAAAATTTAGTCAAACTAAATAAGGAGTTTTTAATGAAACTCTAACAATGAATGCGATTATCTAATATTTGGAAAAATTGATACGTTATCAATAATTTCATATCTCATAATCTCTAGCAATTCAGGTACATATTTCAATCCCATTGAAATGACATGACTATCATGTTCAGCCTGCAAAAGGCATGGCTAATGGATTAGCAATACTTGCATCTTTCCCATCTTTCTGATTGCTATTTCTCTTTGTCTACGTAATCTCACATTACATAAAACTTCCTGAGTACTTGTCTAGGTTTGAATCTAGACTTAGGACTCTTGGCCTAAAGGTAGCTCCCACTGTTTTACCAGTATCATGGGATAAGATATACAACTATAGGAACTACTTCTAGTCCCTCCAATACTGTCGAATCCAAGCTACTTTCATATGCATCATCATATGATGCAATGTACTCTATTTCCGTTGTGAAATCCGCAATGATAAACTGCCTGGAACACTTCCAGTGGATACATAACATTTATATTTGAAAATGTCACTCCTACTTGGAACCTTTCCAATAGTCTTTTCTGCTTGGAACTCTTCCAACAGATAAGTCTTCTATAAAACACAGCCAGTTCGTGATTTCAAATCACTTTGATCAGTTTGGAAACTGAAGTCTGTGTAAACTCTTACACACAACTCACTATAAACTCCAAACATATGGAACATATCTTTAGTCCTTCGCAAGTACTTAAGGATGTTCTTTATGACTATCAAGTGACTCTCACTTGGATTTGATTGCAAACGACTTGTCATGCTCAAAGCATGCGAAATGTCGGATTGAGTATACATCACAGCGTATATAATTGATCCCGCAGCGGAAGCAAAAAAGGAATCAATTTATCATGTGTTCAACTTCCTTGAACTAGTCAAAGATCTTATCAATATAATAATTTTGACTCAACGCTAATATCCTTTTAGATTTATCTCCACAAATCCAGATATCTAAAAGATGTATTCTACTTCTCCAAAATCTTCCATCATTTAAAATGATTAATATGTCTCCACATATAAGACTGATGAAAACCATATTACTCTCACTAAACTTCATGTATAAACATAATTCCTCGAGATATCGAGAAATATTTTATGACATGATTCACAAACTAATTCCAACTCTTTAGTGCCTACTTAAGACATCCTCTTAAGCTTGCAAATTAACTTAGGATAGTTAGGATCTATGAACCCACAGGTGAATATAAAATTTACTACCTCTTCTAGAATCGTATTCAAGAAGGTGGTTCTTGAGGTCCAATTGACATCATACTATTATGATATGCTGTAATCGCTAAGTATATTCGAATGGATCAAAGAATTAAGGTTGGTGCAAAACTCTTTGCCTACCCATTTATCTTTGAAAACATTTTAATGTTCATCCATGCAAATCGATCTTAAAAATCAATTTACATTGAAGAGGTCGTTCTTCTTCAATTAAAATTTATCAGGTCACATACCTGACCATCATGCATGGAGTCCATTACGAATTACATGACTCTAAGCCATAGCAAGAAGTTAGGACTAGAAACAGTCTTTTATAAGTCACAGATTAGAATTCATCACTATAAAGAAGTGATAAAATTCCACCTGACCTCTTATGTTCCGAAGAAACAACTACTGAACAAGCAATGAGGAAAACTTTTTTACAGACCATATGCTCAGTTTGTGGCTCTTGAAACATTTTCTCCCACTCTGTCTTATCAAGAAATAATCGTATTTTTATTGAAAGACAGCATTACGAGTCACAAACGCTTTGTTCTCGTGGTCAATGTGGGATTATTGAGCACTTGTTTCATTCAAATAACTTATAAATTAGATACGCTACCTACCCATATCGTATATGGAATGAAATCAGACTGTTTTAACTGTGTTTTAATATGGTGGGAAAAGAATTAGCAGACAAAAATATTAAGATCCCAAGGTTAGTCAAATGGCTCATTTTGACTTGACTAAGACAAAACCATATCGTATAAGGTTCTGTTTCTTTATTCAACGACACCTTATCTAATAATGTGTGTTAGAGAAGTTAACTTGTGAAATCATTTCACAATACTTTTGGTGAAAATCAAAGTCAATACTTAGATATTTACAGTTACGAATTAATCGTAAGTCCTTGTCTAATGCTCTTGGTGATTAACTACTTCACATTGGAGCTCTTTGAACTTTTCAAAGATCTCTCATAGCACCTCATTAAGTAGAATCAAATATAATATCTACTTAAATCGTTGGTAAATAAAGTGAAATAGTCATAACCATCTCTGGTTGTGTTTGTTATTGGACCACGCATATTCTTATGTAATAGGGCCAATAACTCACTAGTTCGATTTTCTTTTAAATAAAAAGGGCACGAATCATCTTGCCTTGAATACAAGATTCGCACGCACCATAAGATTCAAAATCAGATGGTTTAGGGATAGTTGTCAATAATAGCCTCTTAATGTGCTACACAATCCAGAATTAAGATTAGATTAGGGTCACCAATTTTGAGCCTTTTACAATCTATATGACAAGAAATTACTAGTTTAGGTCAAGAATATAATTACCTTTGATTGGTATGGGATAACCATTGACCAAGTATAGGCATAAAAAGATACAACGTTTGTTCCATTCACAAAAGTGAAACACTTGTGTCGTACACTAAAGTGGATACTATATTCTTTATTTAGAGGTCATGAACATAATAACGTTTATTAAAGTATACCTCTAAATCCAAAACTAGATTTATCACATTATAACTTTTATATGTCTCTATAGAAATAAAACTACAATAGTTATATTTCCCTTGTAGGTCGACATTTACTCATGGTTAGTCGTCGCACGAATCATTATTATATGCATTGAATACATTGATGAAAACCATAATAGGTATCTAATACCCAAAAATTGTATTTAGCAAAATAAATGTCGATCATATAGATATTATGGGTGAAAATAGTACACCCAATTTCTAACTCTTTAGAAAACTTGGGGCAGATTCTTTTCTTGTGTCATACACTGTAAAATAGAATCGTCAAAAGTTGGGTTCGACACCTTGCTTGGGTTTTGACTTTACTATTCAAATTAGTCTTGCCTTTTTCCCTTGCCTTGTGCCAAACTCGTGCCAACCTACTCTTGAACCTCGTCTTAACAATTAAGAATATAAACATCATTCTTAGTGCTCCCACTCACTTCCATGAATCTCTACTTAGACAAGTATATTAGAATTATTGTGAAGACTATTCTTCATTTCATTCATGGTTTTACCTTCAAAAGGATAAACCTTTCATGAAGTGACTCCGGTATTTGGTTATTCACGATTTTAAATAAATCGATTAACCTAGTCGTCCCAACTGATTTGGCCTCTTTTGAGGTAAGCCTCGATAAGGAGCATTATGACGACATACCAAAAATTAAAATATTTTCGTTGGAGCGAAAAGATTGATGTACCATTTTTATGAGAAGACGTCACTAAAAATCAAAACGTTTTTGACTAAGTGTGACTTATTCATTTACTCTTCATAAGAGACATTTGCAATGGTGAATATGAGGATCAAAAGATAAAATTCATTTTGTCTTTAGCTACGGTGATTTAAACGGAGATCGCAATCAAAATGCTACCGTATAAAATATAAAATAATGGAAACCCTTTCCACGATTTGAACGGATTTACAAGTTCATAGAAGGATAAAATATATGTCATTTGCGCGTATAAAATAAATCTCAACGGAAAATAAACATTCATTGCTTATATATAATTTACTTGTAAAAAACAATTTTAAACAAGTCACTCATATAATGACCCCTCACGAAATTATATAAGTGATTCCAAGACCCATCTTTAGACAAAAATAGTTATCGCATGCTACCTTTATCTAAAAATGGTAAGTCAATACTTGACTAATTCTACACTTAGAACTCTTGGTTGACGGATTTCAACTAAATCCATCTCCTAGTCCCAAGATAACGCTTATCTCGTTGAGTCCAATCCAATTTTGGCTTGTGATCGCATCACCCTACTTACCCGAGGTAAAAAGGGACCCACGAGCGTGGTAGCCCTAATGAACACGGGGTTCATAGGTGTTACTAATTGGTAAGGCTAAATCTCAATTTTTTTTTTTTTTAAAGTTATGTGAGAGGTCTTGTCAATTTTGTTATTAATTCCCTATAAGCGAACTAAGTCGGGGAATTTTGAATAACTTTGAATTGACAATCGAGAAATAAAGATGCATGTTGGCGATTTTGGCATGAGCAGAAAAATAAAGCAAGCAAATAATAAATCCTAGTATGGCCACCTAGCTAATCTAATTAACTAGTATATTACAAAATCGGAAACCAACTCCTTGGCCCCTTGCCTCTTCATGGCACCGTCTTTTGGAACACCGACTTCGGGAATCTCCGTCTTCATAATAATTAATTACAAAAGATACAAATAAAATTCCTATTATACATTTGATCTAGAAAATGAAATTAAATTATTACAAACGGCGATACGAGATCGCAAATAAAATTACAACCGAATCGGTATTCCCTTATATTACGGGTAATACCGATTAAAATAATCTAGGCCATACTAGGTACAACTTGCATTAAAAATTAAATAAATGACATTCATTCATTCAACAATAACAACATAAATAAAATGCTGTAAAAATCATACCAAAATCGCCCTTAATACTTATCATGCTCATTCTAGCTCGATTTTATGGATTTTTAACCATTAAAAATCCCTAATCAACACTTAAATCGTATTTAAGCTCAAACTAATTATCTAAACTGATTTATAACTCAAAATTAGTCTCCACTAACTTTGTTTGTATTTAATTAGTTTGAATTGATCGTATTTGCTAAATATAGAGGTTTAATCATAACATTTATGAAGTAAACCCAAAATAAAATATAAAACTCATAAAAATTTGAAACCAAAAATTTTATACATTTCCAGGAACTCTAAAAACAGAAACATTTGCCCAAAAAATTTGAATAAATTTTATGAACAAATAACTTAATATTCAACGGTTTTATCAAATAAAAACCATTAAATATAGTAAAATAGTGAAACAAATTATAAAATTTCACCAAGATGATATAAATCAGATTATAAAATGTACCAAAAATTTTAAAGGCCATAAAAGGACGTTTCAATTTTATGAACATAATAATCTCACTTTATTGACTTTTATCTCATAAACATCAATAATCATGCAAAACTTAATTAAAAGTCACGAAATTTTACATACATTATGTAAAACATGCATGTGAGAGCATATAAAAAATTCATGGCCAGAATCAATATGTAAATATTTTTAGTTAACTTTTAACATAAAACATGCATATTAACATGATTTAAAGGCCATAAATCAAAATAAATAGCAAATTAACCCCTAAAATCACCAAATTTGACCACAACTATTTTGAGGTCAGTAGGTAAGCCTGCAAATCAAAAATTTCGTACAAACCAATTTTTAACACAAATTTTCAATTTTACCCAAGTTATCGTATAACTCGATTTTAATGCTTAAAATCAACATGTATGTAACAATTGAGCTCTGATACCACATGAAAGTCCTAGACCTATAATTAGACTCCTCTAATTAGTTCATTAAATTACATTAACTTAATGATTTAGGATCTAGTTATCATGCATGCAAATATAAAAGCATAAAAGAAAAGATAAGACGAAACCATCCTTACATGGGGTATTTTCGGTTCAATATGGGCACAATAAGAACTCCTTCTTATTGTTCTTGAGCATGAAATTAATGGATGATCCTCCATGAAACAACCTCTAAAGTAGAAGGTCTCCTTCTAGTTGCACCCAAGATTAAACCCAAATAATTTTACCTTATTATTAACTAGATAATAAGTAAGACATAATACTACCAATATTTGTATATTACTACTCTAGTAATATGTATGTGAATATTAGTATGCATGTTAGTGTTTTAGAGAGATGAAGAGTTTAGTAAGGGAAGTAGAAAATGAGCAAGTGAAGAAGTACAAAAATGAGAACATCACATGTCCTTATAAGGCCATCTAGGCCGGATTCCATGAGCCCCTTGTGGGTCACTTTTGCTCTTTTCTAAATTGTGTAAGGTAGTGGAGTGTGGAGTTGGTGGTAATGATTAAAGTCTATCATAACATGTCACATTACAAAGATTAAGTGAGCATAAAATAAGACTAAAATCATCACCCATGTACACTACCAAAAACCGGTGCATACATGTCCACATGGGTCCATTTTGAGTTTTGATATTTGTCCCACAAATACTTATTAATCATATGCTTAATTATCTAATATAATTAAGTGTTAATTTGATCATATAACAATTATATGACCCAAATTAATAAATAATACACTTAACTTTTAAGTGATATTTTACCATTATATCAATATATAATGGGTCCCACAATGTTCAGTTAATTTATTTTACAACTCTTTGTAAATATAATTAACTAACTACCTCTACCTCAAAATATATACATAACCTCAACTAAGTTAATGAATTAACTATTAATCATTAAATTAAATCTTATTTAATCGTATTAAAGTAAGACGTAAAATTTATTCAGTCAGTTATTGTATAATTGACTAATAAACTTAAGTGGAATGAGTTCCTAACTCAATTTCCAATAAATAACTCTCGTAACTAAACGTACATATCAAATATATGTAATGACCTAATTAAACTGTATCGTATACAAATAATTAGTATTCTATTTGGGTCTCATCCTATAGGTGTGACCTAAAGGGATCAGTTGATTACCGCCGTCATACGACAATAACGTCAAACTCTAGTCAGCCAAGCGTTACTGATTTACGTTAATCAACTGACGTGGAGTATCAAAATATACTAATCATGCCACGTATATTCCAAATAAGATTTATTATATAAATGCACTATTGTGGAGGACACTTACTCCAACAGTTTCTACATCCAGTAAGACAGCATTGCCGGAGGTTCTGGTGCCTACTCCCATAGCACCGCCTAAGGCATTGGATGGCATACCCACAAAGGAACCTAAAACATTTACGAGTATCTTGAGATCATCAGGGAAAGGTATGAGCCTCTCCTATGTTAAGCCAAATACTAAGAATATTGTGATAGAGGAAGGGGACATTACTGATGAACTTGAGTATTGGAAGTTTACTTTAGTAGGGTCTGTGATGGGGATACCTACTAATTTAGCCCAGATTGAATCCTTAATCTCTAAGTCATGGAATCATATAACAAGCCCGGAAGTGTTATACTATGCTAGGGGATAGTACTATTTTCGATTCTCCTGTAAGGAGGATATGGAAAAAGTTAAGGATGACTCGTGGAACATGAATGGCTATCCCTTGATCTTAAAAGAATGGTCTTCTTCAATTGTTGAGGAATTGGAGCATATCTCTACTGTGCCAGTCTGGGTTAAATTCCCTAATCTTGACCCTGCTTTCTGGTCTCAAAAGATGTTAAGTAAGGTGGCAAGTTATGTGGGACAACCAGTTAGAGCTGATGAACATACTTCACAGAAGAGCAGAATATCTTTTGCTAGAGTTTTGATAAATGTGGATCTTTCTGCAGAACTGCCTACAGTAATGACTCTTTCTACCCCATATATAGGAAAGATATTTCAGCGCATTGAATATGAATGGCTTCCTTATTATTGTCACTCTTGTAAAAAAAATGGGCATACAAAGGAGAAGTGTCGCAAAACACAGCAAGTTAAGAAGGTTTATAAGCCTAAGGAGGTGGCGTCTGGCATTCCTGCACCTGTGGTGGTACTTGACAGTCAAGTACTCTCAACACCACCTCGGGAGCATCTGGATGGAGAAGGATTTCAGCTGGTTTAGTCGAAAAGGAGGTCTATTATTTATAAAAAGGACTTGGCCTCAACAATCCTTGAGCAAAAATTTAGGGACGAAACCACAAATAACTTCTCCTTGCTTTCAAAAGAATCTGGTCTTGTAGACACTCAACTTGAGAATAGTAGTATTCCTAAGGATAGCCTTGATCCAGGAGATGGATCAGGTTTTTCCTCCCAATGATCATATCTTCTTGGAACATTAGGGGGCTGAATGACCCCTTAAAGCAACAAGAGGTTTATGACTTCTTGGTGGCTAATAAAACTGATTTTGGGGCAGTATTGGAAACTCATGTTAAGGCTCCTTGGGTTAATAAAATTTGGTGTCATAATTTTAGTACATACTCACTTGCTGAGAACTATGAGGCTCATTATAATGGGCGCATTTGGATACTTTGGAATCCTATAGTGGTTCAATTGCAAGTTTTGAAGAAACATGCTCAGTTTATCCATTGTAGTCTGCTCTATTATGAGACTCAAAGGACTATCATGATCACTTTTGTGTATGCTTTTAATTCTTCTGTGGCTAGAAGGGACTTGTTGACAAAGTTGGAAGAACTCTCTTCCTCTATCGTTCATCCATGGGTTTGTGTTGGTGACTATAATACTGTCCTAAATAGTGAGGAGCATCTGGGTTTTGTTAAGCCCTATACTACTGAAATTCATAAGTTTGTGAGTTGTGCTGCAGCTTCTGGCCTTCACGATCACCCTGCTACAGGCTGTTCTTAATTTTACTTGGACTAACAAGAGGGATACACAACCTAAATGGCCAAGCTTGATAGAGCCCTAGTGAATAAAAAATGGCTAGATTTGATCTCTGCTACTGTCACAATCCTCCCTGCAGGAGTCTCTGATTTTTCTACTAATCATAATGTGGCTCCTTCTAAGCCTTCTAGGTATCTCAACTGTTGGGCACTCTCCTATGATTTTTCTCCCACTGTGCAACTTGGCTGGCAAAAGCCTGTTTATGGTAATGCTATATCCAGGTTGTTCCAAAAACTTAAGAACTTGAAGGGGATACTTAAACCCTTTCATACTAGTGTCTTCAGGGATCTAAAGTCTTGAGTCAAACTTGCTAAGGAAGCTTTGAATGATTGTCAAATACAAATTCATAACTCTCTGGGAGATAGGACTCTTAAAACTAAGGAGCATAAGCTCCTATGTAGGTATACTACTCTCAAAAGGGCTGAAATGAGTGTGCTCATGCAAAGAGGAAAGGTGGAGCACCTCAATCTTAATGATAACAGCACTTCTTATTTTTTCTCCAGGATTAAAGATAGGCAGATTCGGAATAACATTGGGATGATTGAAGTAACTACTGGGATGATATGCATTGGTCATAGTGATGTAGCTAAAGCTTTCATTGAGTTTTATTCTAGCTTACTGGGCACTGATATCTTTGTCCAGCAGCTGCCTGAAAGCTTATTTAGTGAGGGAAAGGTGCCTAGCCTCTCTCTTGCTAGTCTTGTGGCACCTATTACTGAGACTGAAATCCTTGATGCTCTTCAGTCTATTGACAGAAATAAAAGTCCTAGTGTAGATGGATATTCCTCAGGGTTTTTTCTTGAAAGCTGGACAATCATTAGGGGAGATTATACAGCTGGTATCTATGATTTTTTTGCTAGGAAAACAATGACAAAGTACTCCAACTCCACTATCATTACTCTGGTTCCTAAGAAAGATATCCCTACATCTGTGGGAGTCTATAGACCTATTGCATGTTGCACTACTTTCTATAAGAATGTGGGCAAAATATTGGTGAATCGAATGAAGGGTGTGTTAGGGGATATTATTGGGCCTGAGCAGGCTGCTTTTGTACCTGGAAGGGATATATCTGATAATACTTTGCTAGCATATGAGCTAACTAATAAATACAGCAGGAAATACTTGACTCCTAGATGCCTCCTCAAGGTTGATATTCGCAAAGCCTTTGACTCTGTTAGCTGGAACTTTCTGCAAGCTAGTCTGAGGTTATTTGGATTCCCTCCTCGTTTTATTCAGTGGGTGATGGCTTGTGTCACTTCCCCCTATTACTCTCTGAATATTAATAGTAGGATTGAGGGATTCTTCCCTGGTAAGTGTGGGCTTAGGCAAGGGGATCCTCTATCTCCTTATCTCTTTGTTATTTGTATGAAAGTCTTATCTCGAATACTCAGAACTCTTCCTAACTCAGCTGGGTTCTCACTCCATCCTAAATGTGCTAGGCCTAAACTAACACATTTAGTCTTTGCTGATGACTTGCTTGTGTTTACAAGAGGAGACCTACCTTCTGTTATGGCTATAGCTAGATGTCTTGATACTATTTCAGGCTATTCTGGATTGCAGGCTAACCCCTTAAAGACTAATATCTATTTTGGGGGAGTTCATGCTTCTTTGAAGGCTCTGATTCTATCTTCCTCTGGTTTCTCTGAAGGCAACTTGCCCTTTCGCTACTTAGGTATGCCTCTCTTCTCTGCTACTTTAACTGGGATACATTATCAGCCTCTTATAGACAAAATCAGAAGCAAAGTTATGCATTGGGCTAACAATACTCTCAGCTATGCTGGTAAGGTGAAGCTAGTTAATTCTGTTCTTTTTGGCATTTATAACTTCTGGGGTATGATTGTCCTATTACCTAAAGGAGTAATCAAGAAAATCTCAAAGCTTTGCAAGGACTTCTTATGTGGGATTGATGAAGGGCACATGCGTATGGTTTATAAGAGTTGGAGTAGTATTTGTATGCCTCGAAGTGAACGAGGTTTTGGAATAAAGGAGATCCTAAGCTGGAATAAAGCTCAGCTTCATAAATGGCTCTGGAAATTTCAGGCCAGACCTGATAGCATATGGGTACAATGGACCAAAGCTTACATTCTCGCTGATGATGCTTTGGATCCTCTTATAGGCAACAAGGGATCATGGTGCTGACATGCTATTGTTAGAATTTGGAGGGACTCTACCACTGATCCTGCTCTTAGGATGCTTCTGCAGCAGCAAGACTTTTATGCTGGTCATGTTTATGAGGTGCTGAGACCTAAGGGAGACAGGAAGTATTGGTACAACACCATCAATGACCATTATGTATACCCTAAGCATTCTATTATTGGTACTTTGGCGGTTGAAAACAAGCTATCCACAGTTGATAACATAGTCAGACGAGGTATGTTGTGGGTAAATAGGTGTGCATTACGTAAGCAAGCTGCTGAGACAAGTGCCCATCTATTCTTTGAATGCTCGTACTCTTCACAGGTTTGGATTGGTCTTTGGGATACGCTTCAGGTTCATCAGATGCCAATTCAGCTTATCGATATTTTGTGGTGGTTCAAGATATGCAACAAAGGCAAGGCTAAAGTAAAACGAATGCGAAGATGTGTACTTTTGTGTGCTATCTATACTATTTGGAAGGAGAGAAATGATAGATTTTTTAGAGGGATTCTTACACTCCCTAGTCATTTAGTTAGACGGATTTAGTATCGAGTCAGCATCAGGGTCATGCATCTCTTGTACTAGTTGGAGTCTAATTTCTAGCCTTAGGGGTCTATTCTCGACTCCTTTGTAGATTGTGTTTTAGGGCCTTGAATTATCACTCTTATTTCTAATATATCGACCTATGATCTTTCTGCAAAAAAAAAAAAAAAAATAATAATAATAATAATACTGGTATTTCTAAGCTCTATTTTTCTCTTTGCACTTGCTCCCCTGGAGTCTTTGGGTCTGTCCATCTTCGCTTTGATGCAGCACTTCGTTCTAGCTTGGAACGTATTGTCACCGCATCTGGGCCTGGTTTTGGGGATTGGCAGTGGCGCCTTGCCACTTTCCTTTTTCAATTGAGTGGGCTCGGTGTTTATGCTGCGGGGGATGTTTTACACTATGCTTTTCTTGCTTCCCGAATGCAGTCTACAGTTTTGCAGGCTACGCTCCTACGGCCTTCTGGTATTGTGGATGCTGGTCCCACTTTCGACGATGCCTTGCGGGTGTTCTCTGAAACTAGAGGTTCTGATTTTTTACGTGATCCTAGTGAAATCGCTTCCCCTAAACTTATGAAGAAATTGGCAGATATATATTTCGCGACGGTTGCTGCTTCTTCAGAATCTGTTTTCTCTTTGACACCGCGTCAGCTTGCGTTGTAGAAGTCTCAGCAAGGTGCTCACGCCTCTGATTGGTTGCGTGCGGTTCCTATCTCTGGGTTGGGTCAGACGATGAACAAGAGGACTTACCGTAGTGTGCTGGGGTATCGACTGGGTGTTCCGTTATTCACGGTATCTAGGCCTTGTCCTGCTTGCTCTCGGGTTTTTGTTGATGATGTGTATGGGGATCACGCTGTTTCTTGTACTGGTACTGTGGGGGTTAAGCATCGGCATAACCTCGTTCGTGACACCTTATTCGACATATGCTATAGGTCTGGTATTTCTACGGGCAAGGAGGTTGATATCGGTTTGGTTGACGGGCATAGCGGGTCTTTTCGTCCTGCGGATTTGCTACTTTATTCCTGTGACAGAGGGCGTGATGTGTGTGTTGATTTGACAGGGTCTTCCCCCTTGACTCAGACTGGGATGTCAGATTTTGTGCCAGGACGGGTTGTCGTTGATGCTGCTCAGCGCAAATGTGCTAAGTATGGATATTTATGCGCGGCTGCTGGCTATGGTTTCCTACCCTTCTCTTTCTCTTCGCTTGGAGAGCTGGGCTCGGATGCTGTTTTGGATTTGATTATGGTAGATGGACCTCGTTTTGGTCTCAATCTTAATGCGGCTAAGACTGAGGTCTTTTAGCCTATTGAGGATCCTCGGAGAAGGCTTCCCGGTGTTTCCCCCTATACTATTGCTCTGCCCCTGCGTGGTGTCTCTGTTTTGGGTGGACCTGTAAGTACTTGTTCTATTTTTGGCGGTGAGCTTGTGGCGAAGAGAGTGACTAAGACCATTGAGCTTATGGACTTAGTCGCGAGCATTGAGGACCCGCAATGCGAGTTGCTTCTGCTTCGTGCTTGTACTGGTATTTCTAAGCTCTATTTTTCTCTTCGTACTTGCTCCCCTGGAGTCATTGGGTCTGTCCATCTTCGCTTTGATGCAACGCTTCGTTTTAGCATGGAACGTATAGCCACCGCATCTGGGCCTGGTTTTGGGGATTGGCAATGGCGTCTTGCCACATTCCCTTTTCAGTTGGGTGGGCTCGGTGTTTATGCTGCGTGGGATGTTTTACATTATGCTTTTCTGGCTTCCCGTTTGCAGTCTGCAGATTTGCAGGTTACGCTCCTACGGCATTCTGGTGTTGTAGATGTTGGTCCTACTTTTGACGATGCCTTGCGGGTGTTTTCGGAGGCAACAAGTTCTGATTTTTTTCGTGATCCTAGTGAAGTTGCTTCCCCTAAACATATAAAGAAATTGGCAGATATATATTTCGCGACGGTTGCTTCTTCTTCAGATTCTGTTTTCTCTTTGACACCGCGTCAGCGTGCATTGTGGAAGTCTCAGCAGGGTGCCCATTCCTCTGATTGGTTGCGTGCGGTTCCTATCTTTGGGTTGGGTCAGACTATGTGTGGGAAAATATCCGTATACTTCCCTTTAAATCATTCAGGATTATAATGAAATTATGATTATATGATTAATAGTCATAAACGAAAATGCATAATAAGTGAGAGATTAGAAATAACCTTTAGTCCTTGCTTTAATGGCCTATGAACAATATCAAAATGATGATATCTCCTAATCGTAGCACCCAAGATAGAATGAGAAATGCCCTTGAATTTGCTAGAATGTTTTTTTTGAAAAGTTACTGTTAACCTTTTAATTTTGTGATGTGTAGAGATGGAGGCACAAGTGATTTTAGGGTTAAAAGAAAAAAAAAATTTCTTCCCTTCTTCCTATTTCACACGGCACCAATGTAGTTATTAGGGGAGATATTTTCTCCTCTAATTAACCACTAATGGACCGAAAATTCCAGAGTGAATCTGGACTTTATTTCGGTTAAATTCGCTTTAATATATAATGTGAATTATTATTATTATAAATGTCATTTGCGTTGTCATGTATTAATATTTCCATACAACATTTTGTAGTCGATACATTAATACCGGTCTGACAACATCTAATATGACAATCGTATAATATATACGTTAATTATAATTATCCGTATAATTATAATTTGCTAATTCAATATAACATTTTATATTCAATTACGAATTAACATTTTAATTCGCATAAGCTTACATTATATATATGCTAATTAAATACAACAGTTTATATTTAATTACGAATTACTTTTAATTCGTCTCAGCTTATATTATTTAATCGTTATTAAATAATCGTCTCATCATCACATTGACTAACCTTTTAGTCAAATACACTGACTAACCTTTTAGTCATATAATAGGGCATCAATATGATTATTTTCTCAAATAATCACATCTCTCAAACACATCCTCTAGGTGTGACTTTTAGGGACCAGTTGATCACCGCCATCTGTATGACAATAACGTCAAACTTATCTAGCAAGCCAACCGTTATTGATAAACGTTAATCAACTGATTATAATACAAAGTATACCCTGTGAACCTACAGAGATTTATTTATGTTATTGCACTAACTGTGGAGGACACTGCTCGAACAATCTCCCACTTGTCCGTACAAGTGTATGTGCGATAACCGATTCTCATATCCATAATAAATTTCTCCCATTCAATGTAAAACAATTTGCAAAGTCCGTATTCACAAAGGTCGTATTTTTACAAGTGATCAGTATCAAGAGTGGTTTCCCCGACTAGAGAGTAACTTAACTGATAAACGAATCTTTATTCGAGCATGGCCATGCATTTCAGTTACAGCTCCTCGAGTGGCCCTGAGAAATAACATAACCTGATAAAGGTTGGATATATTCTTCAACTCGAATCTTGCAGATACAAGCGCAGTATGAAATGACCCAGTGAAAATCTACTTAGCTTCCTGTTACGGTCGACCATGAGAAAGAAACCAAAGTCACCCAAAAACTGCCTTTATCTCAAGAGACAGTCGATAGTCAAAAGAATCGACTCTAGGAACACTATGGATGTCCTATCCACGACCTGGCACCTAATGTTCGAAACATTTAGGACTCCATAACGTGTCCACAAAATATGTTCCTGCGAGGTATCATTAATAACTCGGCTATGTGATCGATCAGTCAACTGTTTGACTTATGGCTCATTGAACCCACCATCAACCGACTTCACAGAATAATTGCCCGAGTTATCAGCTCATCTAGGCGATTACGGACCAAAACAAATATAATGTAATTCAGTTCACTTTGTGGTGTTCAATGTTGTCAGTACAACCCACATGAAAAACAAAATATAAAACAATACGATGATTTCATAGATAGTTTTATGAAAAAGATACAGGTGTTTAATCCATATAAAACAACTAATACAACTCAGGAACACGTTTGATTCCCATGGAAATAACGTGCCCTTCATGCTTATCATATCTCAATGGTTTAGTGAGAGGATCTGCGACGTTATCATCCGTAGCAATCTTGTCTATCACTATCTCCCTTTGCTCCACGTAATCTCGGATCATGTGAGCCTTCCGTTGTACATGCCTAGACTTGTTTCTGGACTTAGGCTCCTTAGCCTGGAAGATGGCACCACTATTATCACAATAGATGGTGATCGGGTCATCCGAACTAGGAACTACATTTAGTCCCTGTAAGAATTGACGCATCCATATAGCTTCCTTCGCAACCTCTGAAGCAGCATAATACTCGGACTCAGTCGTAGAATCTGCTATAACACTTTTTTGGAGCTTTTCCAGCTGACCGCAGCGCCATTAAGAGTAAAAACGAATCCAAACTGAGATTTCGAGTCATCTCGATCCGTTTGGAAGCTAGCATCTGCGCAACCGATTGCGCATAGCTCAGTGTCACCTCCATAAGTCAATACCCAATCCTTAGTCCTCCGTAGGTACTTCAGGATATTCTTAACAGCCATCCAGTGTGTTTCACCTGGATTGCCTTGGTAGCCGCCTCTCATACTCAATGCAGATGCCACGTCTGGACGTGTGCAGACCATGGCATACTATCGGATCCTATAGCTATTCATAAGGAACCAGACTCATGCGCTCACCTCTCATATGTCTTTGGTGCTGAGCTTTACTCAACTGCATCCCAGAGACCATTGGAAGGTTCCCCTTCTTGGAGTTGGTAATGCTGAACCTCTCAAGAATCTTATCTATATAAGACTCCTGACTGAGGGATAACATCCGTCGTGATCTATCTCTGTAGATACTGATCCCCAAAATTCTTTGTGCCTGGCCCAGATCTTTCATCTGGAAATGGTTCTTTAACCAAACTTTTACCGAAGTTAAGAGAGGTATGTCATTCCCAATCAAGAGTATGTCGTCAACATACAATCTTAGGAAGACAATCTTGCTCCCACTCGACTTGATATATAAGCATGGTTCCTCGACCGATCGAGTAAATCCATTCTCTTTTATCACCTGGTCGAAACGATGATTCCAACTCCGAGAAGCCTGCTTAAGTCCATAGATTGAACGCTTAAGCTTGCATACCTTCTTAGGATTTTTAGGATCAATGAAACCTTCGGGTTGTACCATGTACAACTCCTCCTCCAAAGAACCGTTTAAGAAGGCGGTTTTCACATCCATCTGCCAAATTTCATAGTCATGAAAAGCGGCAATCGCTAAGATTATCCGAATGGAACGCAGCATAACTACGGGTGCAAAAATTTCATCATAGTGCAATCCTTGCACGTGAGTGAAACCCTTTGCCACTAGTCGTGCCTTGTAGGTATCTGGTTGTCCTTCTACAGAATGCTTTATTTTGTAAAGCCATTTGCACTGAAGAGGCCGAACCTTATCAGGTAAGTCAACCAGATTCCATACGTCATTCTCATACATAGAGTCCATCTCGGATTGCATGGCGTCAAGCCATAGCTTAGAGTCGGAACATGTCATGGCACCTTTATAGGTAGCGGGTTCGTTACTCTCTAGGAGTAAAACGTCATCTCTCTCATTCTCCTCGACCATACCAATGTATCTGTCTGGAGGAATAAAGTGTCTACCCGACCTCCTAGGTTCCAAAGGAATACTAACCGCAGTCGATGATGAAGGAACGGTTTCCTCCATTGATTGCTCGGTTGTTGGTTCTTGAATCTCCGACAGATCGAAGGTTCTATTACTTGTCCTATTCTCGAGAAACTCTTTCTCTAAGAACGTCGCACTAGCCGCAACAAAAGCTCGATGTTCGGTAGGCGAGTAAAAGTAATGACCAAACATCCCTTTTGGATAACCAATAAAGTATGTCTTGACCGATCGTGGGCCGAGCTTATCGTCAGGTCTCCACTTGACATAAGCCTCGCAGCCCCATACCCGAATAAAGGACAAGTTAGGGACCGTTCCCTTCCATAATTCATATGGAGTCTTGTCTACAGCTTTAGACGGACTTCGGTTAAGTATTAAAGAAGCTGACAAAAGAGCATAACCCCACAATGAATCAGGTACAACCGTGTGACTCATCATGGATCGAACCATATCAAGTAATGTTCGATTTCTCCGTTCTGACACACCATTCAATTGTGGTGTTCCAGGTGGAGTTAACTGTAGTACTACACCACAGTCTTTAAGGTGTCGATCAAACTCCTTCGAAAGATATTCGCCACGACGATCTG